>QLOD02165903.1:0-12582 GCA_003260245.2 Sideroxylon spinosum
TGTTTTAAAGTCTAAAATTTAGTAAAAATTAAGAAACTATATAATGTACCATCAAATTTTTAGCTTCTAAAAAGCAATCTTCAACTCTTTAATGGAACCCGTTTCAACATGATTTAATGACTCATTTTGAACGAATTTCGTCTATCGTATCAAACGTTTGAGTAAAAAAGATTCGTAAAAAATGACTTATTTGAACAATATTTGTCAAAAAATTGTCATAAAATTAACAAAAATTAAAAACAATTTATAAAAATGTATAAAATTTGAAGTTTTAAATAAACACACAAAAAGTAAAAATGATCAAAATTTGGTAAAAGTTCATAGAAATTTAAAATTAACTTTTTTGTAAAATTTAAGCCGGCCTTGTTTGATGGTAACTTACATAGTAGGCGCTAACGGTACCAGCAGAATTTCCAGGTACAAGCTTGAGCTGCATATCAATACTTCCAAAGAGAAATTCGTTCTTGGATTGGAAGCCAGAGCCAGAGCTCTTGTCAAGTGACAGTGTAAGAAGCTTTCCGTTGTTTATTATCTTAGCACGGCCATCTCCCCAAGTGACATCGAAGTCTTTATTGAAGTTACTGGCCGACGCAATAGCGCTGAACCCCAGACACATCATCCATAAGAGCACTACTGTTCCATCAGGTAGAAGAGAGAATGGACCCATTGGTTGGTAATTGTTCGAACAAACCTAAGATTTCGGATGTACTAAGAATGTCACAATTTAAGACATATATATACATACACAATATATATATAGCCGTGACCAAATGGTTAGGTGTATACCACTGAGATTTGCACAGCTGGACATTAGCTACTCTCCACTACACTGAAGACCGAGGCTGAATAGCAACGTGTCCAGTTCTGTACGGAGGACTAAGACCACCATATCGTCTAGTCATCATTAAACACCATCATAAAGAATGTTTTATGCCACCTCACGCGGTTTCAGTAGGTGAGAAGAATCATACTGGAAGATGAGGACGCAGGACTAGCTTCTTCATCAGTAACCTAAGTAAAAGTTCATTTTTTTTTCTTAGCTTATATGAATTTCTTAACTAAAATTTCATTTTCTTAATTTATAGTAGCTGGGCACGTCTGTTCTGTGTGGAAAAAAAAAATTATAAAAATGAATAATATACTTCAAAATTACTAAGAAACAAATAAAAAATAGATAAAATATGTGATCTAAAAAGATAAAAATAAATAACTGGCTTGTACCGAAGTAACCAAACAAGCCTGAATTTGTTTGGTTTGTTTTTAAGCAATACAAGTGGATTTCTAGTGACTTCGGTGGATGATTTTTCCCACTTGACTTTTATTGGTTAAACTAGAGATAGTTCTGTTGGCCAATCCCATGTACGCAAACTAGTTTAAAAATGTTACTCATATGTAGAACTCCATGTAGTTGCAATCACATGTGCATGTCAGCAGGCCTAAATGCTTCCTTCTTTTTCTGTCATCCACCAACTAGAAAGATTTATTTAATTCTAATTAAATTGGCACTTTGCGTTACAAACTTAAAATATCATTTTTTGACATTTCTATAAAAAAAAATTGTATGAACATTTTTATAGAAAATTCTCTTAGAAGAGTATATAGTGACAGAAACATGAGCAAGGCATATGTAGAGAGACCTTGTCTCCATTTTATTAATTTGAGCCTCTTATATATTGAATGTCCTAGGAGAAATCGAGGCTTCTAGAATAATACTGCTCATCCCACAAGCCACGATTACTTTCCCTCACTCATCCACCACGTTTCCGTATTTCCCCCTCTTTATCTCGATCGACCTCATGTCAAAAGTATCAAAACCTGTTCCATTTTTCAAAAGTTTATTTTCTCCTTAGAAAGTATGAAGACGACATAAGATCGATATTATAGTTATTGTGTAATTTCATTCACTTTCCACTTCGATTCTTTATTAAGTCAGTTAACATAAGGCCTTTTACAAGGTTAAGTGTAAATATTTTAATTTTAGTAATTACATGAACAAAGTGTAAGTTTTCGATCTACATTTTTTTTTTTTTTTATTGAGACTTCAAAGTGGCTCTAAAGATAATTTTTACATAAACGAATGGGCACAAATCCAACACTAAATTAGAAATTGTCTGGATTCACTCCCAAATATTAAACGTACCTACATATATCAAATTCATATGTTCACCTCAAAATCACGCAACCTTTATAATATAAAAATAAATGAAGCCATAGAATGAATAAAAATAATAAATGAATTTATAGAAATAATGTTAATACTCTCGTAAGTGCATTACAAGCTCAAAACATACATAAAGAGCAAAGAGCCCATTTGGTGCGACGAAACACAACTAAAAACAACAAAAAAATGTAGTTTAGGTAATTTTTTGGCGTTTGGTGTGCATAACTCAAATCACAAATTTTGGAGAGAAACAATACCACATCTGTCCCGATGGTTTGCAATCCATTTAGATAGCTTGAAGAAAGAATCTTCTCAGACATGGCAGCTTTGTAGAGTTGGAAAGAAACCGAAACGTTATCATTTAACACCTATCCCTTAGGAGCAACCGTCCTTTTCACTTGCAAGATTCTCAAGCTATACATCCTTCGGTCAATCAAAGGGCAAATAAGAGCAGATGAGGAAGAGTTCTCTCTATAGGCTGAGAAGCTCCACCAAGAGAGCCTCAAGAAGACTTTTTGCACCTCTTGCGAGCCGATATTTTCTTCGGTGAAAACCCAACATTAGAGACACCCACTCTGCCATTCATTCTTCTCATGCTCGAATCAGAAGTGGAGACACCCACTCTGCCATTCATTCTTCTCATGCTCGAATCAGAAGGTATTTCTTCTCCTCTCCTTCCACTTACGTTTTCTATATAGGTTTTTCTTCATTTGAAGCTCGTATTGGCTATGGTGGATCCACGAGTTTGGAGATTTCTTTTCACTTTTCAAACTCATCGTGAATGGTTGAGAATAGGGGCCTTTTTTACAACTATTTTTGGTTATTATGTGTGGAGAAACCGAGCCTATTTTGGTTCATGTTCGACGTTCATGCCTTCGCCCAAAATGTGTCTTCCTCAGATCCCTAATTTTCTGATTTACCATCGAGATGGCCGATAGTTTTGCGCTTGGACAGAATGTGATAGTGGGGAAACCATCGGAACAGTTCCACAGGCACATCAGAACAAGATTGGGTAGCCTCAAACTGTCAGAACGATTGACCAATGCCTGTTTAGACAGTTTGGTGTTACATTTTTGAATGTCATTTTCCTTCTGCTCCATATAGGAAAGCTCTCTTATTTTATTCTTTGACGTTGATATAGATAATGCACTTGTTTTCAAAGGTTTCATAATGTATTGGCACCTATTATAATAAATCGTAATTTCATTGTGAATTTATACTCCTTTTTCAAAACTTTGACGTGCATTTACATGATTTGTACATAAACATGAGCAACTTCGAATCTTAGTAATAGAAAGAACATCTTCAACAAATTGAGAACTAAACAGTCATGTGCCTTACACGTTTGCATGTGCCTTACACGTCTGCATGTGCCCTAATTTGCAAAGCAAAATCATCGCGTTTATCTTACTTCCAATTTCTTTTGTTTCCAATTTTGATACATGTACTTCGGCTTTCCAGTATATTTTCTGATATCTGCTCAACATATACAACATTATATGAGGCGCACTCACATGTTAAATTGTTTATCCTTTTTATTAGTTTTGTTATAGACCACCTGAACTCCACATTCCCATCGTCAGATGAATTTCAAAATATCGATAACAATATGGCCATCGAGTCACAAGGTAGAAGAAAACGTGAGAAAACTAAGGCTAAATGGAATTTTTAGCAAACTAGAGTCTTATTGACCCTTACAGCAATGCTCATAGACAATGGATATAGGAGGGGGAATAGTCTATGCCGAACCGGTTATGAATAGCTTCTAGAAAATTTAAACTGTACCACACAACAATCCCTCACCATCTTCCATATAAAGAGTCAGATTGTATAATTGGGTAAAGAATGGAAAGTGAGAATGTACCTAAAACCCTTACTCACACATAACCAGAATGGAGTAAAATTACGAGAAAAATACCTTGGAGGCACCTGATTGGTGGTGCGCGCATCAGAAATAGGTTTGTTACATTACAATTTTTTATTGTTGTTATTAGACTTTACGTCTATTTCATTTTCTTATTATCCTAAGTCCAGCTTATGAGTCTATGCATTAATATATATTGCCGTTCATTCAAACTAACCCCAAATGATGAAATTTAAATACCAGACATTGGAGCACACGGATTTAATTGAGAAGGTGTTTGTACTACCATAATAGGAGAGTGGCATTGGAATCCATCCACTAGACCTACTACACTAGAGTTTGGACAAGGTTTTGGACAGGGTAATGAAGTAAAGTTTGTAACCTCAGGCGGCCCCCGTTCCATTACCAAGCAAAACATCTAGTCAGAAGGCACAGTTGGGACTGGTTTAGGAGGGGTCAGGTGACCGAAGAATCACAATAAAGATATAGACGATGCGCAGAGTGGAAGGAGATGCTGCCAAAGCCACACGGCCAGAATGAGTGAAGCCATTGTTGATATGGCCGATGTTATGTGGGAAAGGAGCAACAAAGTTCGACTAGTTTGGGGTACTCTTCCGAATTCAATGCAATATTGTGTTACTAAATTACTGGCCATGGAGTCAATTGATAGCCAGTATGAATTGTACCAAATTTCTATCAACTTATTTTCTATGGTAATCAATCGAGACGCATTCATGTCGCAACCCCACAATGATCACAAGCTGTGGTGATTGCTATACTAACAGCACAAACAACAACGGATGCAAGCACCTCCCCCTAGTTTCACCCAATACCCCTACTACTCTCCATATGGCCCCGACGACCCATTTCAGGGTCCCCCCTCAATGTTCCAACTCTGACTTTCTCCCTTATTATGTTACAAAGCATTCATATTGCTAAGACTTTTTCCTTTATCTTTTCACTGCACTTTGTTGTTGTATGGATAATTTGTTCTTTATGTGTACACATTGTATGGCTAGGAAATTGAAATTCAAATGTTGTTTACATTTGACAGCACGCTATTCTTTCCGTTTTAGTAGCCCCCTAACATAGCACATTAGATGTTTACCGATATTGTTTTCCACTTTCGAATGTATGTTACAAGCATAGCTGTTATTTCAAAACTAATCTATTTTTTCACTTGTATAACATGTCCAGCTTGCAAACAAATTCTAGTTCATAACCATGGCACATGATGGGGATGACAAATCACATATGTTCAATGCCATTATCAACGGAGTTTTATAAGATGACGTGTTCACCGATACTTGCGTGGCATCTACTGCAACATATACCTATCACTATTATTCATCCTTCATATGCAAACATTCGCCCTACCTAATCAAATGTGGGTACACGAACTTGTAGATGGCCACCCCAGTCGTATTTATAAGCCTTGTTGTGTATACGTGTTCATGAAGTTGTGTGAGAAACTCACAACAAAGTTTGATCTTGCTTAACGATCAACGTAGTGTTTACCGATTGAAGAGAGTGCTATCATTTTTTTATAGACAATGGCAAACAATATGTCAAACTGTCAACTATAAGAATGATTCCAACACTCTGGTGACAATGTCCTGTCACTTTCGTATGGTGTTAGTAGCTGTCAAATGTCTGGCTCATGTATATCTTAAGCTAAAGTTTGACAAAACCGTGACCCCTGCCCACATTGCTAATAACTCTTGCTATTTACCTTTCGCAGTATGCATTTCATTTGTACGTATTAGTTCTAAACGTTTACATTTGTATGAAAATATAATTTACAATGGGTATTATGGATGTAGGACTGTGTTGGTGCTTGGATGACACTCATGTAACATGCGTACCCCCGCAGACAAACAACTTGTCTTCTATTGTAGGAAGGATGGATTCACGCAAAATATCCTTGCGGTATATGATTTCGAGCAACATTTTCTTTTTGTCTTCTGTGAATGGGAATGTAGTATGCATGATAGCCGTATCTTTAAGAAAGTGCTATCTAATCCAAACGAAGAATTTCCATACTCAATTCTAAGTAACTCACCTAATTGAAGTAGCGGATTTAGGCAAACCATAGCATAAGTTAATTGCTAGAAAGTCTTAGCCTTTTCCTATTTGTATTCACTTCAATACCTTGTCACGGTTACAGAAAAATACTACCTTGTTGATGCTAGATATCCGAACAATAACAAGTTTCTTGCACCATATAAGGAGGATAGGATGCATTTTTAGTAATTTTGAATTCGTATTGGCCCAAGGAATCCCCGTGAACATTTCAATGGTCCACTTCGCTTCACGAAGTGTGATTGAACGAACTTTTGGTGTGTGAAAAAATCGATGGTCCATCTTACAGGCAATGCCCTTTTACGATTTTGGAGTGCAAGTTCACATCATTAGTTGTTCAATGGCCCTCCATAATTTCATAATCAAGCACAGGGGTGTAAGTGATCAAAATGTGAATGTAGTTCACCCATCACAAGACGGTGCATCGACGTTTGTACAGTCTACCGAACCTGATGACGTTCTCAAAATTCATGCCAAGGAAGTGGAGGTTGACATCAAAGATTTGCAAAGAGACCGCGAGATGGACACATTATGTGTAAGAGCCGATTCTTTCAGTAAATTTGTTTATGGAAAATCGTTCATCTATTCGTGGTTGATGTTATCCGTTGTTGCCCGCTGTCATTTGTAGGTTTTTTTTTAATCATTGTAAGACTACTAAAACTTTTTAATGAACTGCATTTATGAATGTTTCACATTAGCAAATGTCTTTTACTTTGAGTTGTGTTGTGAATTTATTACATTGTGTAGGCATACATGTCATGCAAATCGAATTTGAGTAAAATGCTAAAAATTAGTAAATTTAGCTAATTAAATGTTCAAATGTTACTTGTATGCAAATCTAACTAAATACATTGAATTTTCACTTCGGAATTTGATCTGGATATGCCATCTTATTTTGCAACAAAAATTGAATGTTCTATGTTGTAAAATAAATTAGAACTCTTCAATATTTAAGGAATATCAATTGTTTTAGAAATGGTCTACGTAATGAGTACTGTGTTTTATAACTAAAATAGTAATACTTGATAAATTAATTAGTAAATGAATGTATAAGAAATTAGTTACTTGGTTTTTTTTCATAAAATCTTTTCCTTATTAGCAAAATGGACTTCGTAAAGCATAATTTAAATTTAGTTAAAGTATTTAATGGTCTATGTAATATTAGCGGTAGATTATTAAGTTGAAAAAATGAATTTAACAAATCAATGCTCTAAATTTGCACGTCCAAAGTTTTGTTTAAGTTGAGTAATCCTTATACAAGTTTAGCTAATTAGATTTGTAAAGAAGTCATAATAGTAGATTATTGAATTTTGAAGATCATTAAATTGAATATAAGAAAATAAAAATCCATTACTAAATGAAGTTAAAGTAAATTAAAAATTCATTATTAGTAAGTTTTAGATAGTGGTTCTCAAGGAGACACTGAGTTTGAGAAGAAAAAAAATTAACTTTTGAAACTTATCATTAGAAAAAACAAAATCTAGTATCTTAGTAATTAAATTTAAATAATTTTTTATTAGTTTGATGTTTGGCGGTTTATGATTTAAGAAAAAAGCAAGTTTTTATTCGTAATACACGCTAATATGGTCATTCTACAATACAAATACTAATAAAAATTCCATATAAAAATAAAAATTATATTATATCTCTTATAAGATTACGTATACTTCATTATTGCTCTCTATCGTTAAAGGGAATCTTTTAACTATCTTTGTGGGTTCATGAATGTATATGTCAAACAAACTCGTAATTAATGGTAAGAAACATTGGAGGAAGGAAAATAAAGTAGAAAGGATGGATATTTTACGTTTAGGATAGACAATTTTTTTTCATATGGTTAGATGGAAATGAATGAATTAAAAATATAGATAAATATATAATGATTTAAAAATTTGTTAAAATTATTTTTAAAAATTGGAAAATTATATTTAGAAAAAAAAAATCTCGCTATACTACCTCGCTTCTTGGCGCTAGGAACGCAACCAAAAATTACACCATGGGTATTTTCTTCTCCTTCCTTTCTAAAGAATTCAAACCAAGCACGGGATTAGTTTAAAGCTAAAATTAAACTTAATTATTTTGAATGCCTTAAATATATTTAATTAAAATGACACTTACATAATTTCAAGTTCGTACTGATAGAAGAAAATTAATTTATTAAAAACAGAATTTGAGTTTTTTTTTTTTTTGTATCCAAATGTTACTACTTCATTTTTCTGTGGTTCGTTTAACTATGGTAAGTTGACTTTCTATGTTTACATTTCACAGTTATTGTTAATAAACATAACACATTCTCAGGTGAAAGAGTGGGCTTAAAAATCTGCACATGACATGGCACGCATATATAAAGTGCTATTTCATGAAAGAGGTCTTATTATGTTGGAGGGTAATTATCGAATTCATCGAAATAAAAATAATCTAAGTAGAAATTCAAGAGCTCAAATAAATTAAATAGTCAATGCAACATAACAATCTAAACAATATAATAAATAAATATTAACAAAAACATAACATTCTGGACAGATGAGAGAAGGTGCGAATGATGGATGGCTGTGGTTCAGGCTGGGGACATGGCCTCTACTATGGTGGAGGGTAGTTGTCCCACTGGCCTAGTGGGAAATCATGCCATTTGGAACTTATCCAAGTACCCTATTATTGCTGATTGTAGTGCATATAGTGCACCTCTGAGTGCATGGCATCGATTGAATGACACTGGTACTCCTTCCAACTCTGGGTAGTTGCAAGCTCTTGGTCTGTTGAATGCCGTTGGTACTCTCCAATTTGTGTTGGCCTGACGCTCTTGCTCGAAATTGAGTGTGAGGGTAGCTATTTGAGTTGAAAAGCCCTAGAGCTTCTCTTGACTATGTCATCATGTCCAACTGTGCTTGTAGCCATTTTCTTACGTTTTTTTCTTGGACTTTGATTTGTTGAGGATGATTTCGTCAATGGGCCTTTCTTGAGATAACATTCTCTTATGGTTACCAATCTTAAATCTGCCTTTCCTGGCATATATGGCAATGAATAGGCCGAATGGGAGAGCAGCGTGATAGTTAACATTTTCTTTGTGGGAATTATGACCTCCACAATCAACTTGTAGGCACACACTTGCTTTCCATCCATAATGGTGAAAAATAATGATGCTCGCTTCATGTTGACGTCATTGGTCTGCTTTTACGGAATGAGACTGGATGCTGACACAATATTGAGAATACCATACTCACCCTTTAGCTCAACCTATGAATACACTGCATCGGTCCAAGGGTTTTTATTCTTACTGATTATAGGCACAAGGTCCACAATGTTATACTATTCACCGTAAGCGTAGTCTGGGTATGGTACAACTAGGAGCTAAAGGATGATAGTGAAATACTGGGGCCAATCACCTAGTCCTTTCCTTGAAGCTTGGAGAAGATGTACAGCCCATCAGGATATAACTCATGCACGAGTTCCTCACACACTTGGCCCTATTGACTTAAGAATGTTTGCCAACCTCGCCGCTTAAGCTCACGCACGGTGCTGAGTTGTTATAAGGTGAAGTTATTGAAATCTAAACATCGCTTTACCTCCACTGCCTTTGTACAGTAATGGTCGGTGTATTTCTTCTGGGCCACATCACCTGCAAATCTGGTATTATCCCACGATCCCTTTTTGCTTATTGAGGTCTTTTTCGCTAGTTGTTTGAAACGTTTGCCGAGGGAGGAAGCCATCCTTAAAAGAAAATAAATAGAATTGATTCGAAAGCATGTCAATAAATAGTAATTAGTTGAGTTATAATTTCTTACATCTAACCAGTATGTACTAGAGTCTAAAGAGCGTAAAAGAGTACATATTAGACCAATTATCGAACTCTTTATCTTTAAAACAATTTAATTGAAACACAATTTAATTCAATTCTTCACTTTAAAAATCAAATCAATTCTAAGCTACAAATATTTTGAAACGAAGATTAAAATATATTACTTTTGAGTTTGATTTGGAATAAAATTGAACTATAAAATTCAAGTTATACAAATAAAATTAAATATATTTAGTAAAATTTGATTTATAAATTTAAATAAAAAAATCAATAACAATGTTTACTAAATAAATCGAAATCTTAGGAGTTGTATAATTTTAAACGAATTATGACCACCGCCATTGAACACTCATCCATTTTAACCATGTCAAGGTTTAATGGGTGTTGCGTTGATTGGTATCAAATATAATAATCTCTTGTGACCATTTTATGATGTTTGATTTTTTTTTTTTTTCCTTTTCTTTTTTGAAACGAACCATATGGCTGCTTGTTAAATCGTAGACTCCTTTACCTCTTATGCATTATTTTTGTTGATTAAATGAAGAACTAGTGAGCAAAATGGGACACCTGTGCAAATAAACAATGTAGCAATTACTGGAATTATGATGGACACTGACGCTTTAAAAGCATCCATAAATGATGAGGTAAGTCTCTTGAGTATCTGTTATTGCTTCTTAATTGGTAACTTTGCAAAATAATTAAGAATTTTGTCAATGAACTTCAAAAATAAAATAGTTTTATTAGATATAAATTCATAATGCTTCCTCGAAAAATCAAGTAAGAACAATAGCAATGCATTTGTAGGGGTGGTTCATATCATCTCTTATTCTTCCTCAAAAGCTCACAGTAAATCAAGTAAAGGTCATATAACAAATTCAATGGAAGACTATCCTATGATTCTTAAATTATGACTCACTATTATTTTACCCCATCGACTAAAAAATATTACACGTTGACCTCTTAAACTATCAATTTATAACAATATGGCCATTGGAATGTCAATTTTAAAGTTGGAAGCATGTTTCTTTCTACCTCACATCTATTTTTAAATATTTTTCTAATAACCCATTTTCCAACATATTTTTTGAAATTAAGATTAAAATTCACTAAAAAAAATAAAATTTATTTAATAAAATTTAAAATTCAAAGGTATTACAACAATCATATTTCTTTGATTAAGTATATATAATTGATAATATTGTTAAAAATCAGAAGTAGAGTAGTATATGATCGATTTAAATTTTTTTCCTTGATGCAACAAGTAGCAAGAATCAAATTGCACGAATGTATGATTTAGACTTATGACTTGGGAAATAATTACTAAGAGATAATCTTGTATGGAGCCAAGAGAATGATTGAAGCTTTCATCCCATGAACTGTGTTCAGCAGATATTAATCATTTTCTGAGTCACCATAGGGATGGCCCGCAACCTTACGTTCTGACAGAATGTGACAGTGGAGAAATCATCAGAATAGTTCTTAGACTCGTCATAACGAGCTTTGACAACTCAAAACATGACATGACCACGACCAAAAACGATTTTGTATAGATATATTTTATGTTCAATTACCAAAAAGAAATAAATATAGTCCAGATAAACATTGAAGATTCCATAGGAAGAACAAATAAGGAGTTAACCAATGTTCAGCACATCAGCAAACCATCTACCATTATCTTTATTCCTAACCGTTAACCAATGTTTTCCGTAGGAATTTAGTGCTTCTTAGCATATAAATGTGTGCTCAATAAAAGGCGCTAATAAGCTTAATGAGTTTATTATCAGTGGAAACTAAAATGTGTGTGCGTGTGTGTGTGTGAGGGAGAGAAAGAGAGAGATTGTAAAACTACTGGTGAAGCTATAGTAGTACTATTGATAAGCTAATTCGAAACCCCAAAAAAAAAAGGAAATAAGTCATTAATGATACGACAATCAACGTAAGAGTGTTTGGTATGCTCATGGAAAATATGGATTATTGACATACTGCATGCACACAGGGAATTAAATGCTTTACTAAAACCAAAACATAGATATACATCAAATAGACTCGTGCCGATGAATGAAACCAACATCGTATGAGACGAATAGCAAGATTAATCTTCAATATTTAAGGACCAACAAAGTAACCAAAAAAAAACTTAAGAAATAATAGCAGTGCATAACGTACGAAAACATCATTGCAAATATGACAACGATATCATGGAAAATCTAAAGGCGACTAGAAAACTTAAATGTAGGTAGAATTTATTTTGTAGAATGTCGTCGAACTGTAATGAACTCATGGCAATAGGACCACATGGGAGAGCGATGAAAACAACAGTTCCAAACTGGAAGAAGGAAGGCACGCAGGAGGGAGCAAAGGTTATGAGGATTTACATGTTGAGCGGCCGTATATATATGTTAAATTATTAATGCTTTGTTTAATTTACTTTATTATATGTGTAATGGTATATTTGAAATTATGTTAAGACCTAATGTTTAGCTTAGTCATTATGGTATGTTTATTTTATTAGAAAGGAATCTTCCAAGAGAATCTTTTGTAAGGAAACTTGTTGGACATTTTAATATTTAATATATTAAGTCTTTCACATGTTTTTATTATTTTTATTTGTGTTCTTTATGTAACCGCTAAATTATGTCCATTTATTTATATTTTTGTAACCACTAGCATTAGTATTTA
>QLOD02165979.1:0-12573 GCA_003260245.2 Sideroxylon spinosum
CCTAAGGGTCCTATTTATAGAGCTCTTTATAAACCCTAAAAAATATAAAGAACGGAACCCTAAGTTGCCCAGTGGTCCGGAACACCCGTGGCTACAATCTGAACCACGGTGTACTATTTTCATCAATTTGCCTTGCAGTGGTCCAGACCACCCATGCTGCGGTCCGGATCACAGTGTCTTAACAACTTCTGGACTATTTTGTAATGGTCCGGATTGGCTGGGACTCATTGTTGTTGATTTCCTCATCTTCATTACTGCTAATAACGATTATTTCCTCTTCTTTCCTGCATTGAAAAGAATAGAACAAATAAGTGATAAAGATTAACAAAACTTGTGAATTTATTAAACAAAGTATGCTACTAAGGCTATGTTATGGAGTTTATAATTACACTTTTCAAGTGTAATAACTTGGCATACCCCTTGGCATGGCCTTTAGCCGCTCTTTGCACCCCACGTATAGCTTCCACTGTGATGTTCGGTGAATAGTATGCCGAGGGGGCTGGCATTTCGACCGTTAAAACGAGCGCCCTGAACGAATAAAAGAAATGGACAGGAGAAATTACTCTAGATGAGCCCAAGGCATGGCATGCCCTTTCACATTATGCTAGATGAGCCCCAAGGCTTGGCATTGCTCATGATAATCTTTAAGGCAAAAAACTTAAGAGTTATGCTTGGATCTTTCAAAATTGGCACCACCTCATGAAAGCGTACAAGGCAAAAACCTTAGAATATCTTTGGGATCTTTTAATTCTCAAACCTCGTGGGTAGTTCGGGAGTAGATAGGTAAGTGTTGGGGGGCAACGACGATTCGAAGCGACGAAGGGTTAGATCGTGGTAGCAAGGCCACTCCACCACTTAAAATACCCCATTGTGTATTTAAGTCATCTACAAAGGATTCTACTCATCGCTCGATAGGAATTGAACTTTAAAGCGGCCCGTGCGGTTCATTCGTTACACGAGTTTCATCTACGACACGTGCCTTTGGGGGTCGAATGGCACCTACTACTGGTTGGTGAACGTAGGTGGGTGCTTGTGTCACTTCTATCCCGGATTTTAACTTAGAGACATTTAGTTATAATCCAGCGCATGGTAACTTTGCGCCACTGGCTTTTCAACCAAGTGTAATAATCAATTGTGTGAATCAACAGTTCCTCTCATGCTAGGTTGAATTACTACTGTTACACTGTCATCAATAGGGTAAAACTAACCTGTCTCACGACGATCTAAACCCAACTCACGTTCCTTATTGGTGGGTGAACAATCCAAAACTTAGTGAATTCTGCTTCATAATGATAGGAATAGTCGATATCGAGGGATAAAAAAGCAACATTGCTATGAATGCTTAGTTGCCACAAGCCTGTTATGCCCGTGGTAACTTTTCTGCCACCTCTAGCTTCAAGTTCTGAATGTCTAAAAGATCGTTAGGCCACACTTTTATGGTTTGTATCTGTACTGGAAATCAGAATCAAACGAGCTTTTGCCCTTCTGTTCCACATGAGATTTCTGTTCTCGTTGAGCTCATCTTAGGACACCTGTCTTTTCTTTTAACAGATGTGCTGCCCTAGCCAAACTCTCCTCTTGATAATGTCTTCCGGTCGGATCGGTCTGCCAAGGCAGGCCTTTGGTCCAAAAAAATGGGAAATGCCCCACCTCCAACTCACACAATAAGTAGAATAACGTTAAAAGTAGTGGTATTCACTTTCACCGTTTTCGGCTCCCACTTATACTACATCTCTAAAGTCATTTCACAAAGTCAGACTAGAGTCAAGCTCAACAGGGTCTTCTTTCCCTGTTGATTCTGCCAAGCTCATTCCCTTGGTTGAGGTTTCTCTGGATAGTAGACAGGGATAATGGGAATCTCGTTAATCCCTTTACGCACGTCACTAATTAGATGATGAGGTATATGGCTACCCTAAGAGAGTAATAGTTACTCTCATTGTTTAACCATGTTTAGTTGAATTTCTTTATTTTCACATTTAGAGCACTGGGTAAAAATCAACATAACCATCGCAATGCTTTGTTTTAATTAAATAGTCGGATTCCCCTTATCTGTACTAGTTTTGAGTCGACTGTTTGACGCTTGGGAAGGCCCCATGAGGAGCCATTTCCAGTCCATCCCCAGGCTTGCACGTGGCGACCCGTTCTCACCACGAGAGCCACTCGAGCTGTCCACCAGCAACCATCGGGTTCGGGATTGGGACCCCCGTCCTTAGCCCTTAGAGTTAATCCTTTTCCCAAAGTTTTGGATCCATTTTGCTGACTTCCCTTGCCTACATTATTCCATCAGCCAGAGGCTGTTCACCATAGAGACCTGATGCGGTTATGAGTACGACCAAGCATGGGAGGCATTCGGTCCTCTGGAGTTTCAAGAGCCACCGGGGGTGCACCGGACACCACACGACGTGCACTGCTCTTCCAGTTACTGGACCTTACCTCTGGTTGAGCCGTTTTCAGGGTAGGCAGGCTATTAAAAAGAAAAGATAACTCTTCCCTAGGCCCCTATTGACGTCTCTGGACTCCATAATGTGGCCGTCAGTCGTCACTTCCATGTTTAGGAATTTTAACTAGATTCCCTTTCAATGCTCATATTGGACTCGCTCTCTATCAAGGTCCCCCCAACTCTTAGGATTGACTAACCCATGTGTAAGTGCCGTTTACAAGGAACATTTCCCCTCTTCGGCCTTCAAAGTTCTCATTTGAATATTTACAACTACCACCAAGATCCACACCAACGGCCGCTCGCGCCCAAGGTTTTGTAGCAAACGCTATGCCCTCCTACACATTGGGGCCTGGCACTTGCCCCAATGCCCGAGTATAGGTCACACTCTTTAGCACCATCCATTTTCAGGGCTAGTTGATTAGGTAGGTGAGTTGTTACAAACTCCTTAGTGGATTTCGACTTCCATGACCACCGTCCTGCTGTCTTAATCGACCAATACCCTTTGTGGGTTCTAGATTAGCATGTAGTTGGATACTGTAACTCGACTTTGGATTCATCTCGTATTACCAATTGTGCTTACCAAAAATGGCCCACTTGGAGCTCTTAATTCCACCACATTGTCGCCGTTCCACATCCGATCGAGGTGCATCTTTGGCTTGCATCCACTTCCCTTCTGACAATTTCAAGTACTCTTTGATTCTCTTTTCAAAGTCCTTTTCATCTTTCCCTCACAGTACTTGTTTGTTATTGATCTCTCACCTGTATTTAGAATAGGACAAAATTTACCACTCGATTGGGTTGCATTCCCAAACATCCTGACTCGCTGATAGCGCCTTGTAGTACGACAGGGTCCAGGCACGATGGGGCTCTCATGCTCTCTAGCGCCCCTCAGGGACTTGGGCCCGATTCGCCGCTGAGGACGCTTCTCTAGACTACAATTTGAATTGTCATGTCACATGATTTTCAAGCTGGGCTATTCTTGGTTCGCACCATTACTAGGAGAGTCCTTATAAGTTTCTTTTCTTCTACTTATTGATATGCTTAAACTTAGGAGGTAATCCTGCCTGACCTGGGGTCAAGGCCGAGGTACCGTAGGAACGATGCCTTCTCAGGATTGGAAACGAGAGCAACCCACCGGAATAGCACGTGCATGACATGACGTAACGTTTTGCACATCCACCACTTGTCATGATGTTGATCGCCGAGGATTCTTTTTTGGGAGATCACGCATGAGGGCAGTGCACGGGGAGCCAAAATCCACCCCCATCAACCTGGGGACCCTTTACGGGCATAGAGTGACTTAGTGTGAGACCCCTAGGCAGGCGTGCCCTCGGCCTAAAGGCTTCGGGCATAACTTGTGTTCAAAGACTCGATGGCTTATGGGACTCTACAATTCACACCAAGTATCATATTTCACTACGTTCTCCATCGATGCGAGAGCTGAGATATCCGTTATCAAGAGTTGTTCATTTCATGAAAGATGTGGCCACACCCCAGGTAACGCCGCTCGTAAATGAGGCCGGGGGTGCGCGCTTCTCTCATTAAAGTTCCTTGACGTGGTTCGTGTCGGGGTTTGTTTATTTTTGGCCGAGGTGCGTAGCTAAAAAATAGCACACCTGGCGAGGGAGCGGAGAGTGGGGCAGTGAGGCCCCATCACAGAGCTCCCCAGATGGTTGTCGTATTAGTTCGTGGGTCATTCTGCCTAGCAATTCGATAATGATCCTTTCGTAAGTTCACCTACGGAAACCTTGTTACGACTTCTCCTTCCTCTAAATGATAAGGTTCAGTGGACTTCTCGCGACGATCCAGACACTTCCCTAACCATTCAATTGGTAGGAGCGACGAGCGGTGTGTACAAAGGGCAGGGATGTAGTCAACGAGAGCTGATGACTCGCACTTACTAAGAATTTCTTATTGAAGACCAATAATTGCAATGACCTATCCCCATCACGATGAAATTTTTAAGATTACCTGGGCTTGTCGGCAAGGCTATAAACTCGTTGAATACATCAGTGTAGTGTGCGTGCGACCCAAAACATCTAAGGGCATCACAAAACTATTATTACCTTAAACTTTCGTGGCTTGAAAGGCCATAGTCCCTTTAAGAAGCTAGCTATGGAGGGTTACCTCTACATAGCTAGTTAGTATGCTAAGGTCTCGTTTGTTAACAGAATTAACCAGATAAATCGCTCCACCAACTCAGAACGACCATGCACCACCACCCATAGAATCAAGAAAGAGCTCTTAGTCTATCAATCCTTATAATGTCTGGACCTGGTAAGTTTCCCCATGTTAAGTGAAATTAAGCCACAGGCTCCACTCCTGGTGGTGCCCTTCCGTCAAATCTTTTAAGTTTTAGCCTTGCGACCATACGCCCCCAAAACCCAAAAACTTTGATTTCTCATAAGGTGCTAGCGAAGTCCTAAAAAAAACATTTGTTGATCTCTGGTCAGCATCGACTAGGATGGTATCTGATCATCTTCGACCCCAACTTTCGTTATTGATTAATGAAAACACCCTTAGCAAATGCTTTTGCAGTTGTTCATCTTTCATAAATCCAAGAATTTTACCTCTGACTATGAAATATAAATGCCTCCTACTGTTCCTGTTAGTCATACTCCGATCCCAAAGGCCAACGTAATAGAATCGAAATCCTACGATGTTATCCTATGCTAATGTATCCAGAGCGTAGGCTTACTTTGAGTACTCTAGTTTCTTCAAAGTAACTGCATTAGAGGCACGACCCGACTAATTAAGGACAGGAGCACATCGCCAATAGAAGGGACGAACACTGTACAAGTAGGCAACGGCAAGAAACCATGCAGCCTTTAAAAGTTCTACCTCCGAGAGCACGAGTAGTAACCCATGGGGCTACGAATACTGCATGATGACATGCAGAGCATTTGCGGAGAGCATAGGTAGTACTTC
Source organism: Sideroxylon spinosum (assembly GCA_003260245.2). Classification (NCBI taxonomy): domain Eukaryota; kingdom Viridiplantae; phylum Streptophyta; class Magnoliopsida; order Ericales; family Sapotaceae; genus Sideroxylon; species Sideroxylon spinosum. Next base: position 5,369 of record QLOD02165979.1, read on the forward strand.
CACGTCAACTAGGAATGGAAATGGGTTCGGTTGACCTGCGACCCGACTCGACCCGACCCATAATTGACCTGGCCCAGCTTGACCCTGACCCTACTCCATGGGTCAGGGTTTGGGTTGGCTCGGCCCGGCCTGAGACCCTACCCGAGACCCTGCCTCTTGGCCTGACCCTTCTTTTTTTTTTTTTTTTTTTTTACCTTTTAGTGGTGATTTACTGATTTGGCTAGCTTTGCTGCCAGCCTGCCAACCACTTTTTTTTTTTCGTCATTTATGGTTTAGGTGTGACTGTGTCAGGATGCTAGCCACATTTTTTTCCCTTTAATGCTTCGTCCATGTAAGGATGCCAGCCACCTTTTCATTTTCCTTTTTTTTTTTTTCCTTTAGAGTGTCGGGCGGCTGTGCAGCTTCCAGCCTACCAGCCATTTTCCTTTCTTTTTTTTTTTTTAAACCATTTTAGTCACAGACACTTGGTCGGTGCCCACTGCCCAGTGGCTGAACGGTTCAATTGTAAGTGATCGTTGGTGACTTTGGTCCCAACGGTCTAATTTTTTTTAGTAATCATAAAATTTTTTCCAAAAGAATTATAAAATCCCTCCAATCTTCCATTATAAATACCCCACACACATTCACTCAAACTCACACAAAAATTGACAAATTCTCTCTCTCAAATTGCTACACTACCAAGTTATCAACTTTCAAGTGTGCTCTCCAATTGTGCTTAATTGCATCTAATTCTGTCAAATTTGAAGTCAAGATTTGAAGATCAAGTGCTTCAAAGTTTCAAATTATTCCAAGTTAGTATTTAATTTTTTTAATTTGCATAATTCATTTTTTTTAATTTGTATATTTTTCATCAAATTATTTTTTCTAAATGGATCCTAGTGATTTGGAGAGTGGGGATTCGATATATTTTCCCCCTCAAGAACAAATGGAATAATTTGCATCACCACAACTACCAACACCTGCTACTACAAGTGGTGATGTTGGTGCATCATTTTCCGCCATTCTCAATGGCGTAACTCTTCAAAAACATGAGACTTTTTTACTAGAATTATACTTGAAGAAAAAATACATAAGGCTAAATGTAATACTCGTGGGGATCTATTAGATGGTAGGACTACTTCTGAAACTAGTCATTTAAAAAGACATTTAAATAGAAAACAGCGACACGATCCTCACATAAATTCTATAATTGATCAGTATTTTCCATATGTTACACAAACTTAATTAGCTAATGAAATGGGTAATTAAAATTTTTTTTCTTATGACCTTACAAGAAAGCAAAATAATTTAGTTAGATATATTGTTAAAGATGAACAACCCTTCACAATGAGTGAAAATTGACATTTTGAAGAATTTTTGCGTGATAGTTTTACGCCACAATATCAAGGTTTTTCATGAAATACTGCAAAAAATAAAGTTTTATGAGATTTTGAAACAAAAAAAGATGAATTAAAAACTTATTTTGACAATTTTGATGGAAATATTTGTTTAACCTCTAATATGTGAAAATCTTGCCAAGCTATTGAATACATTTGTATAACTGCACATTACATTGATGAAAATTAGAAATTAATAAACGCATTATTTTATTTAAATTACTTGAACAACCTTACACTGGATAGAGTGTTGGAAAACTTATTTTGAGTGAAGTTACATCATGGAAATTAAATAATAAAATATTTTCTATTACTTTAGATAATGCTTCATATAATGATGTTTGTTTTAGTTACGTATCTAATGTCTTATCTTTGAATAATTTATTATTTTATGGACATTGTTATACCCATATACTCAATTTAATTATACAGGATGGATTAGATATTTATGAATCTTCTATTGTGAAAATAAAAATAAAATCGTAATTTGTACTATGAATTCACCAAAAAGAATTAATATATTTGCTAGCATATGTAAACAAGTTGGTTTAAAACCTAGAAAATTACCAATGAAAATTAATAAAAGATGGAATTTAACTTATATTATGTTAAAAGTTGCTATTAAATATCAAAAAGCAATTGATTTATTTATTTTAAGTAATCAAGCAATTGGTTTAGATAGTGTTGAGCCCATTGATTGGGCAAATGTAATTTTTTTAGGGAGTTTTTACGTGTTTTTGATGTTGCTACTAAAATATTTTTTGGAATTTATTATCGTACTTCTTCTACTGTTGTTTATCAATTGGGAGTTATTGATGAAATTTTCAAAAAATACCTTTCCCAAGAATATTATGCCCTTATGGTTTTAACAATGAAACAAAAGTTTGATAAATATTTTAACCCACTTCTCATACATTTTGATATTGCCACTATTTTAGACCCTCGATATAAAGAAGATTTTTTCCTTCAATTATTAGATATGATATATGGGCCGGAAAGTGCCCAAGAACAATTAAATAATATTAAACAGCAACTGAAAGCTCTATTGGGTCGGTATGATAGTAATCGTACAACTGCCCAACCAAATATTGCCACAACGTCCTCCTCTCACCATGACTTTGGTGGCAACACATCTCTTTGGAGAAGAATAATATCTCGGTAGATAGAATCATCAATAAGTGCCAATTCAAATTCATCCGACCTCCAACGTTATCTCGGTACACCTCCAATAGAAAATGAAAATGATTTCAATCTTTTGGACTGGTAGAAGGGACAATAAAATCAAAGTTTCCAGTTCTTTCAACTTTAACTTGTGATATTTTCGCACTTTCAGTTTCTACTATAGCATCAGAGCAAGCATTTAGTGCAAATGGGCGCGTTATCAGTCAATTCAGGAGTCGACTGGCCCCTCCGACAGTAGAAGCTTTAATGTGTTTATGAGATTGGTATTCCCTCGTAAATAGGCAACAAGAAGATGTCGAAAAAGAGGAACTTGCCCTTGATTTTGATGCAATGTATTTAGGTGAAAGAGAAGAACACACTAGTGGATCTAGTGATGAATAATAATGATGTATAGATAGAGTAATATTTGTAAATGATAGTCACTCTTATAGGTGCCAACCTAATTGGGATGTATAAGATGTGAAGTGATGCACCTATTTATTATTCTATCATTTGTTTTCTCTTTTTTTTTTTTTTTTATAATTCTACATTTGTTTGTTGTAATTTAAATTTGATGTTAATTATGTAATTTCTTGTTATTTAATATATTTTAATTTCTGTTAATAGTTATTTTAATGTGTTTGGTTAAGTTTTATTTTGTATTTCATTTACTTTAAAAAAGAACTTAAAATATTAAAATAATAAGTTAGGTAAACTGGGACGGGTCAGGGACGAGTGTTGGTGACGGTGACCCGACCCGACCTGACCTAAAAAAGGGGCGACTGGGGTAGGGTCAACACAGGGCCGGGTCGGCCGGGTCAAGGGGCGGGTCGGATTTTTACATCCTTAACGTCAACCTAGTGCCACAATGTGGTGAGAATCGAAAAATAACGGCATAACGAGCGCCAATTACCATCACATGAGGCAATGCAATGTCGAAACACCAACATGCTCAAGGCATGACTAGCACTTTAAGCGGGACTAAAGAATGATGATGAGGGGAGTTTGCTACACAAGCAGGGAGACAAACATCGTGCACAATCACATTACCACTCACATGCTGTGATGTACACTGTGTATCAGCCCTCTTCCGACCAAAAACATTCCTCTATGAACTACGAGAGTTGGTCATGAGGCGTGAAAAGACATCAAGGGATAGTGAATCCCACACTATTTGGCATGATGTAGATTTTAGCAGGTCATTCTATTGGCCGATGCTAAAACGATAAAGCATTGCGGTTGAGTCCTGTGGCAATGATCCCCCAACAATCGGATTCTATCATTACCGAGGTCCCCCGATAACGTATTCTAGCAAGTCACGATTGTCACCTTGTTACCCACGGCAACGCGTTCTAGCCTTCTCACAATGGTCACTTTATCACCCATGGTAATATGTTAGCTTTCTCACGACGGTCACTTTGTTGCCTTCAGCAACATTGGTCACCTTGTTGCCAGTGGTAACGTGTTTTAGCTTTCTCATGACAGTCACTTTGTTGCCCTCAGCAACGTCGGTCACCTTGTTGCCCACAGTAACATGTTCTAACTTCCCCCGATGGTCACTTTGTTGCCCACAGCAACGTGTTCTAGCATTCTCACGATGGTTATTTTGTTACTCTCAGTAACGTGTTCTGGCATCTCATGACGGTCCCCTTTGTTGCCTTTGGCAACGTGTTCTAACTTTGTCATGACAGTCACTTTGTTGCCCTGGCAACGCACTCCAACTTTGCCACAATAGCCAGTTGCTCAAACGAGCGCCCAAGGTGATCCCCATCACTGAGGGCTTGTATGCCTACAGGGACACTTGTCGATGACAGGCGCCGACGGGCAAGGCATGGTGTCCCAGCAAAAGCTGAGGATCATAATCCCCCTATATATGCTTTTAAAGCCATTTTCAAGGTGGTAGGAATGTACATAGGACATCCTCGAGGAGTCATAATGGGGCATTCGACCATAACAGTGGCACATTTTTGCCTTACGGCATCGCAAAAAGCCACCCATGGGGCTAGATCTTGACCTTTATCTAACCACGCCCTTGTTCGTATTCCCTCTTTTATGCGCCGTGGCCAGGATCACCACCCCCTATATATGCTTTTGGAGCGGTTTTCAAGGTGCTAGGAATGGACACTACCTACCCCCGAGGAGTCATAATGGGTCATTCGACTGTAACAAAGGCGTGTTTGTACCTCATGGCATGGCTCAATGCCACCCACGGGGCTAGATCTCGACCTTTCCCTAGCCACGCCATTCTTCGCATTCCTATTTTCGTGGGCCATGGCCAGGGGCACCCACGGTATTGCCCATCACCGAGGTCTTCCATGCCTATGGGGCCATTTGTCGATGACGAGTGCCGGGGGTGCGGCATGGCGTGTCCCAACATTACTAAGAAGCACCACCCCTATATATGCTTTTTGAGCCATTTTCAAGCTACCAGCAGCGGACATTGCCCACCCTTGAGGAGTCATAATAGGGCATTCAAGCATAACGATGGCGTGTTTATGCCTCGTGGCGTGGCTTAAAGCACCTACGGAGCAAGCTCTTGCCGTATCGCTGGCCATGCCCTTCTTCACGTGCCTTTTTTTTTTTGGGCCTTTGCTGGGGGCTGTCCACAGTGTTGCCCATCACCGAGGGCTTCCATGCCTATGGGGCCACTTGTTTATGACAAGTGCCGAGGGGTCTGACATGGTGTGTCCCAGCATTGGTGAGGAACATCACCCCCTATATATGCTTTTTGAGCCGTTTTCAAGCTGCCAACAGTAGACGCTACCCACCCCCGAGGAGTCATAATGGCCCTCCAATGCTAACTGTGGTTTAGCATACGCCGTGGCATGCCTCCAAGGCGTAGCAAGGACTTGGCTAGGCTTAGCATCACCCCAAGTCTTGGCATAGGCCATGACATGGCTTGGCATGCCCTTAGGCATTGCTCTTCATGAGTTGAAGGCGTGGCATGCCTCTTGGCATAGCCCAATGCATTGGTATGGCTTGGAATGCCCTTTGGCATTGCTCTTGATGAGCCCAATGCTTGGTAAGCTGCTTGGCAGGCCCCATGGTATAGCCTAATGGCTTGGCATGCCCTTCGGCTTCCTTCTTAACCAGCCCAAGGCATCGCATGCCCCTTGGCATTGCTTGGCGTTCCGTTAGGAATTGGCCAAAGGCTTGGCATAGACCTTGGCATAGCTTGGTATGCCCTTTGGCATTGCTCCTAACGAGCCTACGGCATGGCATGCCCTGTGGTATCTCTTGGCATGCTCCTTGGCATTGCTCTTACTAGTCCAAGGCGTGGCATGCCCATTGGTATTGCTTAGCATTCCCTTTGGCAAAGCCCAAAGGCTTGGCACAGACTATGGCACGGCTTAGCATGTCCTTTGGCACTGCTTTTGATGAGCCCAAGGCGTGGCATGCCCCTGTGCACTGCTTGGCATGCCCCTTGGCATAGACCTTACCATCGCTTGGCATTCCCTTTCGCATTGCTCATAATAAAACCAAGCTATGGCAAGCCACTTGGTATACCACTTCACAAAGCTCAATGGCTTGGCATCCCCTATGGCATTGCTCTTGACTAGCCCAAGGTGTGGCATGCCCCTTGGCATTGTCCAAAGGCATGGCAAAGACCTTGGCATCATTTTCCATGCCCTTTGGCATTGCTTTTGATGTGCCCAAGGTGTGGCATCCCCCCCGGCGTTTCTTAGCATGTCTGTTGGCCTAGCCTAATGGCTTGGCATAGACCTTACAATGCCTTGGCATGCCCTTTAGCATTTATTTTGACATGCCTAAGGCATGACAAGTTACTTAGCATTGCTTGGCATAGCCTAATTGTTTGGCCACCATTTTGGCATTGCTCTTGACGTGGCATGCTCCTTGGCATTGCGTGGTAGAGCCTACAGGGTTGGCATTAACTTTGCCAATGGCTTGGCATCCCGTTTGGCATTGTCCTTGACCATCCGAAGGTGTGGCATAGCCAAATGGCTTGGCATGTCATTTGGCATTACTCTTGTCCCACCCAAGGCATGGCATGCATCTTGGTGTTGCTTGGCACGCCCCTTGGTGTTGCTCTTGACCAGCCTAAGGTGTAGCACGCCCCTTGGCAGAGCCCAATGGCTTGGCAAGCCCTTTGGCGTTGCTCTTGTCCTGCTTAAGGTGTGGCATGCCCCTTGGTGTAGCCTAGTGGCTTGGCATTCCCTTTGGCACTGCTCGGCATACCTTTTGGCACTGCTCTTGTACCGCCCAAGGCATGGCATGAACCTTGGCATTTTGCTAGATTCCCCATGGCGTAGCCCAATGGCTTGGCAACCCCTTTGGCATTGCTCTTGACTGACCCAAGGCATGGCTTGTCCCTTGGCATTGCTTGGCATGCCCTTTCGCATAGCCTAATGGCTTGGCATGCCCTTTGGCATTGCTCTTAACTGGGGCATGGCACACCCCTTGGCATAGCCCAAGGCATGGCATGCCCCTTGGCATTTCTTGGCAAGCCCTTGGCATAGCCTAGTGTCTTGGCATTCCCTTTGGCATTGCTTTTCCTAGCCTAAGGCATGGCATTCCCATTGGCATTGCTTGGCATGCTCTTTTGGCATTGCTCGTCCAGCTCAAGGAGTCGCATGCCCCTTAGCATTGCTTGGCATCCCCTTGCCATAACCCCATGGCTTGGCAAGCCCTTTGGCATTGCTCTTACCT
>QLOD02166056.1:0-12564 GCA_003260245.2 Sideroxylon spinosum
CTCGAATCAAATTTGATTTATAACTTATTTAGATTCAAGTTTCAGCTCGAACTTAGAACATTTTGATTTTAAAATTTACGGGCCAATTCGATAAAACAATGTATATATTTATAATAAATTTATATTTTTAGTATTATTTTTATTATTTTTTATAATATTCTATTTATTAGACTTTAGACCAAAACGACATCATTTTGGTTTAATCGAGTTATTCGTGAGTCAATCTCAAGCCTAAATTTTTTTTTATTGAGCCAAACTCGAGTTTATATAAAAGTTTAAGCAAAACCTTAGTTCAAGCTCAAACCCATTATAAATAGCTCAAGATAAACTCGAATAAGTTAATACTCGGTTTGGCTTGTTTCTACACCTAACTCTGTTTGCTAAAAATTAATTAAATGTCATGAAAAATATTAAGTTGTCATTTTCAAGTTCTTCCTAACACTCAGCTGTGCAATATAAAGGTTAAAAGACAGCGTGAGAAATATTAGTTAAGTCATTTTCAAGCTCTTTATCATTAGAGCGAGAGCTGGTAAAAAAATATTGATTAGTCATTTTTATGCTTTCTACCATTGAAATATTAGTTAGTCATTTTCAAGCTTTTATTATTTGATGAATCTATTCGGCAATAAAAAGATCACTGCCGAATGTGCCTCCCACGTCCACCGGAAAGAGGATTTCGTAAACCTGACAATGGAAAATAGGTTAAAAGGATAGGTCGGGGGTTTCCCGACCACAACCCCTCCGAAACCTAAGTCAGTATATGCTTAAGAGAAAAGAGAGTAATTGAACAGTAGTCGGTGGATCATAGAAGGCTTACCTTCATTTTTTCATGAAGTATTCTATTTATAGTTGGAATAGAAATCGATGTGTTACCTAACTGTACAACGAACAATCATTAACTGTCTTCCCTAGTCACTTCTTTCTGAAAATAGTATGCTCCTTGTTAAATGCCTATCGCATGCTATTAAATTCCGCCTCCTTTGCCTTAAATGAACGTGGCCTTCATTAATTGCATATTGGGACAAGCGTATAGATAGTGGGCGACGCGACTTCTGAGAACTGTCCCGATGTCCCATCCTTCTGCCACTCGTCAGACGAAATGATGAAGAGTAAGGTAACATAGCTCAATCATGAGGGCTTAGAGGGTGGGCTTCTCTCCCTTGCGTACTCCGCTCGGGGAGATGTTCCTCAACCACGAGAGAAAGGAGGAGTTGTGCTCGGGGGGAGTCACCACGTGTCGAGTGTATTTTTGATACCAACATTATGCCCCCACTCTGGTAGGGTACGTGTTACCCCGAGCAGAGTAGAAAAGGACACGAGTACGAATTAACCCCAAATTAATTCGAAACCTTTCCCAACCCGTCTTCTTGATTTATCGCGCGAAGTGTATCTTTCCCATTGGTGATTTCACGTCGCCAGGATGGTGCACGAAGATCACTCTTATGTCTCACGCGTGTGAGTCGTATTCCTTCTCGGAATCTGAAAAGGCATCGTCGCCTATTAATTTTGTTTGCACACTCGGAGCGGCGGTAATTTATTAATCGTTTCTCGCTCTCCCCAAACTTCAAACGTCTCGTATACCTTGCAGATACAAGTTCTCGCTTTCAGCCACAGTTCATTTCCTTGAATATTCTTTGCTCTCGTCTCGGTGATCTTTCATTCCTCGAGCGACCTGTCCTTTACCTTTCCTTGCTTTCGATTTTCTTGCCTGGTGAGTATCGTAGATTTTCTTTCTTTCATCTCGGTTTTCAATTTCGATTTAGGAAAAATGGGTAGGTTAACAGATGAAATCAAGGCTGAGGGTGGATTCGAAGCTTTCAAACAGAGATATAGCATCCCAGCTGATGTCGATATCAGATTTGGGGTGGAAGAAGAACGCGAGAATAGGCTTTTCCCGATCATCGCCATAACGGGAGGAGGACTTAGGTTTCCGATTTCGCTCTTCCTTCATCAGGTTTTCCATAGGATAAAACTCTCTCCTAGATACGTGTCTCATAATTTTTATAGGATAGTAAATGGAGTGGAAGAAATAAATCGTAGGTATGGGTTTTACCTCTCCGTCTCCGATCTCTTATACTATTATACTCTCCAAAAAATTAGGAAAAATGAGAATAAGTGGTACCTTAAACCCCGGTTTGAGAAAGCCCTTGTTCATATGCTTCCCAACCACATACGCGGCCTGGAGGACGATTGGTGTGTTGTCTCAGGCTGGTGGATGTACAGGCCAAGGGAGGATGTCTTCCTGCCAATCACTTCTGCAGCCATAGGGCCAGGTCGGGTAGCTTTCGCGTCTTAGCTTGTGTTGTATTTCCTGATTTCTTTGTTTGCGGCAGCTGATATATCCTTGTCTTTGTTTGCAGACGAAAGAGAATGTAAATCTTGGACGAAGGAGACTCACGTCGACCTCCCCCACATTGAAGCTGTGTTGAAATTTTTGGGCTATCCAGACACCTTTCCCTTTGCAAGGTCAGTGCCCATCCTTTTCCAGTTCCAGCCAACATATCGTTCATTCAGCTCACCTCCGTAAGGTTTCGATATCGGGGAAGCATCCGACAGACTTCACCAGTGGTACAGCTGGTCCCCCGAGAGGAAGCTCGAATTCTATCTGCTTCACCAACCTGAGCACAAACAGTCCGTACCCCTTCAAGCAATTCCTCAGGAGGGAACATCTGTTACTGAAACCATCTCCTCCAAACTAGCAATGCCTCCCCGACGTGATATAAAAAGAATGGCCGAAGAGAAGGCCCGGTAACAAAGTGCTGAGTGCAGGAGGGCCGAGAAAGCGAAGAAAGCTGAGACCAGGAGAATGGTCAAGGAAGAAAACTTAAGCAAAGATAAGGTAGAGAAGGGAGTCTCCATCAAAGAGCCCTCGGAGGCTACAAGGAAGGTACTCCGAGTTGAGAAGGAGGACCTAAGGGTGAAGAAGAAACAGAAGGTTGGAGAAGGCTCAACTATGATAGACCTAGATCCTCATACCTCAACCCAGGCTCCCTCAACCACAGCTAAAGAAGCCCCGACCTCCACATAGACCCCTCCTCCTCCCCGAACTGACCCGAGGAGCACGGGCACAGGGACTTCTGCTCTGGTACCACTCCAATTCGTCTATCCTCCAAACCCGGTGCAGGATGCAGGCCCCTTTATCCTAAAAATCCTTGTTCAGAGTCTGCAGTTCCCAGCCGGGCATCCCTTTACCATCAAGGACACCGCTTTAAACCACTCCGAAGAGTATCTGAAGGGAGTCCTTCCACCTCGGGATGTTGCTGCTGTTAAGAAGCAGAGGATGGACGATCTCTGCACATCCTTAATGAAAGATGTGATCCTTGTAAGCATTCACTCCTCATCTTCACATTTCATTAATTTTTGTATAGATTATATCTTTCTACTGATGTCTAGCTGCGTTATTATAGTCGAGCCTTCATTCTATGGAGCTTATTGCAAGGGCGAAAGCCCTTTATACCAAGGCTGGGTGCGACGATGCCTACATTAACACAGCCAAGGTGCAAGAAAGAAGCTCGGAGAGGGAGATCAAGCGGCTCAAGGAATAACTTGCTGTTGCTAACTCGAGAATAAAGACCACCGACGATAAAGCTGAAGCTGCTAAACAAAAAATGAACGTGGCTTTAAAGGAGGTTGCTGTGAAGAATGGGGAGCTCGTGCAGAAAGTTAGCGAACTCGGGAAAGCTCATGCAGAGTTAGCCCTTATCAAAGATGAGCAAAAGAAGACGCGAGAACAACTGGAGCAGAGCAACTGAGAGCAGAATGAGCTCAAGGACGCAAATGCCAAGTTGAAGCTTGAGGTGAAGGCAGCGGCGCTGGAGACTGAGAAGTCCGTGAAAGCTACCGACTCGAAGGCTAACGAGAAGATCGAGGCTCACTTCAACGACTTCATGAATCAGTTGATGGATGCCAAGAATGAATACTTCCTGGATGGCTGGGAAGCAGTGATGTCCAAATTAAAAGTTGATCCTGCTTCTGAGACATACAGGGTTGTTTCATTTCCAAATCCAGATAATGCGATTCCATTGTTCAGCTTTGAACATGATCCTCGATCTCCTCCCCTTGAGTTGACCAGGAGGGAACTTACCCAAGACAAGAAAGATGCCCCTAAGGGAGAAGAAGCCAAACAATAATTTTCTTTTATTTTTGTCAGACTTTGTATGAAATGCATTCTGTATGAAATACTTCTTCCTTCCCCCATTAATGAAAAGGCCTTTCTTTGTTTTATCTCTATTTAATCTCATGTGTGTACTTCTTTAGATTTTAACTTCATCAATGAGATTTTTGTTAAGATGTCCTAAGCACCTCTGATATCTAATAACCATAACTGGGTGGTCGGGGCGCAATTGAGCAATTAACCGTTGCCTAGAAACCATAACTAACCATTAAGTTACCTTGCCTTTTAGTACAATTTCTATATTACCGGCGTTAAATAGCGGTCGGGGGACATTAACTCCTTTCCTTTTCATGAACACTATTTACTTTTTCGAAACGGCAATTATCGTTCTGACTTAACTCTTACGCCTAAGCGTGTTGAAGAACCCAACAATACAGCAGTCCTTTTAACATCAGAGAGACCAATACTACAAGTTTATTCTTGAAACTGATAATTGATTGAATGATGTGTTTTTCTTTTTCAGTCGAGTATTTGTGTGAAAGAAAATGAACCTTTAAAGTTTAACTTCCGTGAATAAAAATAACTCTTTTGTAAACGTTTCGCACGTGCCTCGTTATTAATGGAAATTTTGACAATTCTTTCGAATCCGAATGTGGTCGGGGCTTTTGAAAGTTCTTTTCAATAAATCGAAGAGCAAAAATTTAGCTTAAAAGTAGCACCTGGTCGGTGGATAAACCAAGTCCGTATCACAACTGGACAAAGTAGTTGGACAATCTTTCTGATAATCCCTTTCACTAAACCAAGGAATTAAATCTTGAGTTAAAGAATATACCTGGTCGGTGAATAAACCAGGGTTATATCACAATTGGACAAAGCAGTTGGACAATCTTTTTGATAATCTTTTTCAATTAAACCAAGGAATTGAATCTCGGTTTAAAGAGTAAACCTGGTCGGTGAATAAACCAGGGTTGTATCACAACTGGACAAAGCAGTTAGATAATCTTTCTGATAATCCTTTTCAGTTAAACCGAGGAATTGAATCTCGGTTTAAAGAGTAAACCTGGTTGGTGAATAAACCAGGGTTGTATCACAACTGGACAAAGCAGTTGGACAATATTTTTGATAATCCTTTTCAGTTAAACCAAGGAATTGAATCTCGGTTTAAAGAGTAAACCTGGTCGATAAATAAACCAGGGTTGTATCACAACTGGACAAAGCAGTGGGACAATCTTTCTGATAATCCTTTTCAGTTAAACCAAGGAATTGGATCTCGGTTTAAAGAGTAAACCTGGTCGGTGAATAAACCAGGGTTATATCACAACTGGACAAAGTAGTTGGACAATCTTTCTGATAGTCCTTTTCAGTTAAACCAAGGAATTGGATAATCTTTCTAATAATCCTTTCTACGCTTATGCACCTTTCAACATTCTTATTCATTGACAACTATACTATGATAATTTACACATACCAAACATTCTCAATTTTCAAATGTAAAATAGTTTTAGATGAGCAACATTCCATGGTCTTTTCAGGGGCTTACCTTCTGTGTCGATCAATTGGTATGCGTCATTTCCCAATACTTTTTTTACTCTGAATGGACCTTCCCAGTTGGCACTAAGCTTCCCTTCCGTCGATCTTTCCTAGCTCCCATTAGCTTCCGCAGCACAAAGTCACCAACTCAAAATTCTCGAGGAGAGACCTTTATATTATATCTCCTCTTTGCCTCCTGTTGATAGTTTGCCAACCTTAATGCAGCGAGTTCTCTTCTTTCATCAGCTAAGTCCAGACTCACTCCCATGGCCGTGTCGTTTTCTCTTTGATCAAATGCCTGTGAGCGGATGGTAGGCATGCCGACCTCAAGGGGAATTACGGTTTCCATTCCATAAGCTAAAGAAAAAGGGGATTCTCCGATCGATCTTCTCTGAGTGGTCCTGTATGTCCACAGAACCGATGGCAACTCATCCACCCATCTACCCCTTGTAGCCTCCAGCTTCTTTTTAATACCATTCAAAAGAATCTTGTTGGAGGCTTCAGCTTGACCGTTACTTTGAGGGTAAGCAGGCGAGGAGTATTTGTTTTTTATCCCATATCTAGAGCAATATTCCCTAAATGGACCACTATCAAATTGGGTTCCATTATCGGAAATAAGCGTCCTTGGGATGCCATACCGTGTTATAATATTCTTCCATACGAAACGAATGGTATCGGCGTCCTTGATATGCACTTATGGTTCTACTTCCACCCATTTCGTAAAGTAATCTATCCCGACCACCAACCACTTTCTGTTCCCAGAGGCAGTGGGGAAATGACCTATAATATCAAGGCCCCATTGGGCAAAGCGCCATAGACTCGTTAGAGGACTCAACTCTCGAGCAGGTTGGTACGGGATTGGACCAAACTTTTGACATTTTCGACACCTCCTGACATAAATCTGTGCATTTCTGCCCATCTTCGGCCACCAGTATGCCTGGGTAATTGCCTGATGTGCCAGTGATCTGCCCCCAGTATGAGCCCTACAGACCTCTTCATGCAATTCGTAAAGGAAGTTTTGCATCTGGTCCGAGTGGACACAAAGAATGTAAGGGCCTGTAAATGATTTCTTATAAAGCTTACAATCAGGTGAAAGTCAGAATCTTATAGCTTTGATCCTCATTCTTCTCGCTTCTACTTTATCCTCGAGAAGGATGCCATCTTTCAGATATGAGACAATTGGATCCATCCAGGACGGTCGGGGTTGAATGCAGATTACGTCTTCTCCTTTGGCAATGCTTGGCTCGTTCAAAGCTTCCAGAAAGAGTTGGTCGGTAAGTCTGATTCTCGGTGATGCAGCCAGGGTCGCTAGAGCATCGGCATGAGTGTTATGATCCCTCCCGACCAGTTCGATCTTGACGGTACCAAACACTTTTAGCTACTTCTTTGAGAAGTCCAGGTACTTGGCCATCTTTTCATTTCTGGCGGCATCCTCCCCGTTCAACTGGTTGACCACCAATTGAGAATCCGTCTTGATCGTTAGGTTTTTGGCAAACAACTGCCTAGCGATGTTGAGTCCAGCAAGCAAAGCTTCATACTCGGCCTCATTATTGGTGGCTTGGAATCCAAATTTTACTGCATATTCAATTCTTACCCCTTCTGGAGTTGTCAATACCACCACAACCCCAGCTCCTTTCTTGGAAGAAGAGCCGTCTACCTCGACCTATCGCGGGGGTATGCTCGATTTAACTTCAGGCTTCGCCTCTGAGTTAATCTCCGTATGCCACATTTCTTGTGTGTGGTCAGGGTCATATGGGGCAAATTCTGCTATAAAATCTGCCATTACCGCACCTTTATGGCTGTCCTTAGTAGGAACTAGAGATCGAATAGAGCCAAAGAGACCGCCTACTTGGCCATTCGTCCAGTAACATCAGCCTTTTGCAGGAGCTGGCCAATGGGCTGGTCTGTTATTACTTGGACCGTATGAGCATGGAAATAGTGAGCAAGCTTCTTGGAGGCAACTACTAGTGCTAAAGCGAACTTCTCCATGGGCAGGTACCTTGCTTCTACCCCCTACAAAGTTTCGTTAGCATAATAGATTGGTTCATACTTTCCATCTTCTTCCTTTACTAGCACAGCACTGACTGATTGCTCAGAGAGTGCCAAGTAGAGTTGTAGAACATCCCCAGGCTAAGGAGTCGTCAAAATTGGAGCGGTGGTTAGATACTCTTTCAATTTCTTCAACGCTTGATCAGCTTCTTCATCCCAGATCATCCGATTTGCCCCTCTTAATAACTTGAAGAATGGTCGGCACTTGTCGGAAGCTCGACTGATGAATTTGTTAAGTGCCGCCACCATCCCCATCAGCTTTTGTACGCCCTTCTTGGTCGTCGGGGGGACTAGTGATTGAATAGCACGTATCTGATCGAGATCAGCCTCGATGCCCCTTCGGGTGACCAAGTGACCTGAAAATTTTCCCGAACTAACTCCAAAGGCACATTTGGCAGCATTGAGCTTCAACCCATACTTATTGAGAGTGGAGAAAACATGTTGCAGATGTTCAATGTGGGTCTCGGGCTCTTTGCTCTTTACCACCATGTCATCAATGTACACTTCCATAATCTTTGCCAAGTCGGGCTTGAATATTTTAGTAACCAACCTTTGATAGGTGGCACCTGCATTCTTCAGCCCGAACGGCATGACCCAGTAACAAAAGATTCCCTTAGGAGTAATGAAAGAAGTCTTCTCTTCATCCAGGCCGTGCATTGGAATCTGATGGTACCCCCTGTAGGCGTCTAGGAAAGACATCCTTGAACTCCCAGCGGTCGAATCAACGAGCTGATTGATTTTGGGGAGTGGATAAGGATCCTTCGGACAAGCTTTGTTCAGATTAGTGTAATCAACACAGACCCTCCACTTCCCAGTCTTCTTTTTGACCACCACTGTGTTGGCCAGCCACTCAGGGTATGATACTTCCCTGACTACTTTGGCCCCCAACAGTCTGTCAACTTCTTCCATCACAGCCTCCGCATGTTGCAATGCCGACTTTCTGGCTTTCTGCACCATAGGTTTTGCCCCCGGATTAACGTTCAGCTTGTGACTCATGATTTCCGGGGAAATACCTGGCATTTCATCCGGTGTCCATGCGAAGGCATGCACGTTTTGAATCAACAGGTCGGTTAGCTCCTCCTTCTCCTCGGCTGCCAAGTCGGATCCGATCAAGAAGTACTTATCATCCTTAACCGGGCCCACATACACTTTCTGCAGTGATTCGACTGCTTTCTTCTCAGGGTCCCCGTCGACGTCATCTATTTTCGGCATCTCCTCCGGTATCTCTGTGAGTTGAACCTGGTCAAAGAGTGGTTTGAATTTTAGGACAGCCGTAAAGCACCGCGTGGATGTGTTTTGATCTCCTCTGATCTCGATCACCTCCTCACCATGAGGAAACTTCAGGACTTGGTGATAAGTCGAAGGAACGGCTTTAAGCTTGTGTATCCAGGATCTGCCCATGATAGCATTATAAGAGGATGGTGCATCCACCAATGTGAAGTCGACTTCGTGCTCCATGGACCAGTCCAGACAGGGATCACCACCCGACCGAGGGGCCACATGGGGGCTGAGTTGAACCCGACCAACGGGAAATTGACAGGCTCGAGATCTTCTTCAGTTAGGCCCAGTTTCTTAAACAAGCTAAGAAACATGACCTTAGTTGAACTGCCTGCGTCAACCAATATCTTCCTTACTTCAGACTCGAACATTCTTAGCGTAACCACCAGGGTATCGTTTTACGGTTGCTCCAGGTTGCCCCCTTCATTGTCCGAGAAAGATATTCCCCGAGCACCGTCCTTTCGTAACTTCTTGCTCGGAGGGCCATCAACCTCCAAAATTGAATCCGCCCGACCAACGGCCCTTTCAGTGGTCGGTGGGCAAACAGCGATGCTCTGGGAGCGGGTCGCCATATGTATGACGTGGATGACCGCTGGCCTTTGTACATCTCTTCTCGTTCCAATCCTTGCTGATGGCCGGCATTCGTCGGCGGAATCTTCATGAGCTTCTTCCCGTCTTCTCCCCCTATCTTCCTGTCGTGGTTGGGCTGCTGCTCCGCTTCCTTGGTCTTTTCTTCATCGATAAATTCCTTCAGATATCCTCTTTTGACCAGATCCTGAGGTAAAAACGCAAGGACCAGAAATGTCCTGTCCGATGTCCTTTATCGTTATGATAGGCATAGAAATCTCTGTGGTCATCCTTGCCGGGAAAATCTGGCAACCTCCCAGGCCTTTTAAAGTATGGTTTGTTGCGGATCCGAGGGAGTATCTTGTAGATCAGCTCTTTAAACAACGTGTTAACGGGTTTGAAGACTGATCTCCTGTCTATGATGGGAGGAAGCCCTCTTCTCGTACTTCTGCCTTTATCGAACTTAGGAGTCTTCGATTCTTTCTGCTCGGTTGGCTTCTTCTCGTCCTCTACTTTGGCATACATCTCGATTCGGCACATGAGGTTGGACCTATTTAGGGCGGGTTTCTTCGTCAATGATAGCCAAAGCTTATCTTCTTTCTTCAATCCCAACTTAAACGAAGTCACGCCCAGTTGTTCGGAGCAATCTTCCACTTCGTTGTAGAGCTCCAAGTACCTTCGGGAGTAATCCCGTAGGCTTTCGTTATTCCTTTTTCTTCATAGTAAGGAGGGTGTCTGCTGTTTTTGGCTGTTTAGTATTGGCCAAAAATCGTGCCACAAACTCTTCTGCGAGCTACCCCCAACTGCCAATGCTACACGGGAGTAACTTATGGAACCATTGAAGTGCAGTGTCTCCCAAAATGGACAGGAAGACACGACACATCAACTCATCTTTTTTACTCCATAAGGTCATCGCTTGCATGTAATAGCGGTAGTGGGCCAGGGGGTCCGATTTTCCATCATAGACAGCGAACCGGGACATTTGAAACTTCTTCGGAAGTTCAGCCTCACAGATCTCCTCTACGAACGGTGAAGCAGATATTTTTCCCAGAGCCCTCTTGGCCATGCCATGGGATGTAAGGTTAAATCCCTCTAGCTTGTTGAGCCACGGATCCTCATCCCCGCGCACGAAAGGCTTCTTGGTTCTCTTGGGAATGGGGTCATCGCTAGAGGAGCTTTCTTTAGAGTCGACTCGCTCACCAAGATTGGCAGTTAGTTCTTTCATGCCTTTCCCCCTCCTGTGTCGCCTGGAGGATTTCTCCTTACGTAGTGAGTGGCGTTTTTCATGTTGATCTCGTGCTGGTTGTTGTCGACGATTTAACGCCGCGAGATCGACGTCAAAATGACGTCCGTCATCAGATAGTTGCTTCATCAAGTTATTACCACTCTCAAGATTACTCCCAAGAGGGGAATCGCTATACAAATGATCATAACTTTCCTCTGAGCTGGTCCTCTCTTGATCTTCATCAAGGTCCACTGGTTGCTTCATCTTTCTTTTCTCCTCCTTCATCTTGAAGAGAATGTCTTCCAGTTCAGCTTGCTTTGCTGTAACTTCGTCCTTTAAGTCGCGCAGCCGTTTCGTCGCCTCTGTATTTGCCCTTCATAGGTGTTTGCCACTCGTTGGCGCTGGGGTTCTTATTATCAATCCCCATTCCTTTGGCCCTTGAGCTCCTGTCTCCTCCCCAGATCGAGCAGGTGGAGGAGTCTTATCTTTGCCCGTCGCCATTACTACAAAGATGATGCTGTTGAATAGTTCACATAGGGAGCTCCAAGAACAAACTTGCCCCACGGTGGGTGCCAAATGTTCGACAATAAAAAAATCACTGCCGAATGTGCCTTCCACGTCCACTGGAGAGAGGATTTGGTAAACCTGACAATGGAAAACAGGTTAAAATGATAGGTCGGGGGGTTCCCGACCACAACCCCTCCGAAGCTTAAGTCAGTATATGCTTAAGAGAAAGGAGAGTAATTGAACAATAGTCGGTGGATCATTGAAGGCTTACCTCCATTTTTTCATGAAGTACTCTATGTATAGTTAGAATAGAAATCGATGTATTACCTAACTGTACAACGGACAATGATTAACTGTCTTCCCTAGTCACTTCTTTCTGAAAATAGTATGCTCCTCGCTAAATGCCTATCGCATGCCATTAAATGCCGCCTCCTTTGCCTTAAATGAACGTGGCCTTCATTAATTGCATATTGGGACAAGTGTAGGGATAGTGGGCAACGCGACTTCTGGGAACTATCCAGATGTCCCATCCTTCTGTCACTCGTCAGATGAAATGTTGAAAAGTAGGACAACATGGCTCAATCATGAGGGCCGAAAGAGTGGGCCCCTCTCCCCTGCGTATCCCGCTCGGGGAGATGTTCCTCGACCACGAGAGAAATGAGGAGTTGTGCTTGGGGGGAGTCACCACGTGTCGAGTGTATTTTTGGTACCAACAGAATCCGTTATTTTTTTTTTTATATAATGTACAATTATTTTTAGATATCAATAATAATTTTTTTTTTATTTTTATATCAGCTTTTTTGAAAAAAAATTCATTTGAACAGTTTTTTTAATCTATCAAAATATTTTTATATTAAAATTTATTAAAAATCATTGACAAATTTTTAAAATTTATAAAAATGTTAGTAGAGTTTATAAAAATTTATTGAAATATATAGATATATATAAATTTATAAAAATTTTATGCAATACAAATGATACAAAGTGCGTTAAAAATTTTTAAAATTTTTAGAGGTTTTTTATTTAGGGTGCGAAACTCAATAAGTTGCGTAGTAGAGGCCAGGTCCTGCGTCTCTAATTAATGAACTCATTTGTGACGTCTGATGAGCTCATTAGAGTTGATAAAATTGTTAATAATGAAATTATCCATCTTTGTTTTGGTCAGGAGATAAGAGAAAAAGAAGGCTTGCCCCATCCTTTTTTGGGGGGTTTAGTTGAAAAAAAAAAAGATTAGATTAAAAAATATATTAAAAATATAAAAATTTGATATAAAAGTGATATGTAATAAAATTTA
>QLOD02166069.1:0-12562 GCA_003260245.2 Sideroxylon spinosum
GATTCTGCTTTGAAGGGTTAGAGGCTGCAGCAGTCCTGGTTACTTCACAATCTAACCTTTGTATCTCTGGCAGATATGACAATCTGAGACAAATGTAGCCACATCTTTTTGTAGTCCCTTCTAACAGAAATTTTGGTATGGTTGTTTTACTTACACCTGAATGTCCTCCTAAGGGAGAGGAATGAAACTCCTAAATGAGTTTCCTTCTGAGGTCTGATTTCCCCACTCCTAGTGTGATATGATTGATTAAATTACCCTGTTCCCAAGCATAACTAGCATGAGCTTGTCCTTATTGAAGGCCCAAAATTAACTGTTTGATCTCTCTGTCTTCCTCCCAGCTAAGCTTCATTTTTTCCAACCGTCTAGTGGATACAACAGACAAGGTATGGAGAATAGCCACTGTGTCTGCAGAACCTGTTAGCGCTTCCTTTCTAGACATTGCATTAGCAGCTAGATTATTTTTGCCCAAAAGCTTAGTTACCTATTTTTGTTGGAAAGGAGTGCCTACCCTCTATTCCAGAATATACTTGAGACTTTGATGATCAGTTTTAATGATAAAGTGTCTGCCTAAGAGATAACATCTCCATTGAGTACTGCCAACACTACTGCCATCTGCTATTTTTTATAAATAGGATGGGCATGATCTCTTACTGAAATTCCTTTGCTCCAATAGGCTATAGGATGCCCTGCCCGCATAAGTACAACTCCTATACCAAATCCTGAAGCATCAGATTCTAAAACCAATTTTTTATTGAAATCTGACAAAGTTAGTACTGGTGTTGTATCTGGCAAAGCTAGTACTGGTGTTGTTGTCATTTTCTCGTTGAGTTTCAAGAATGCTACTGTGGCTTCAGCGGTCCAGAAAAGGGAATCCTCATGAGTAAACAGTTGATAGGAGAGAAAATCTTACTATAGTTCTAAATGAATCTTCTGTAGTACCCCATGAGTCCCAAGAAACCCTTTAATTCCTTGATAGTTGCTAGTATTGGCCAAGAATGTATAGCTTGTAGTTTGTGGGTTTTGCAGCAACTCACTTTCTTACACAGAGTGGCCCAAATATTCTACCTCAGTCTTCCCAAATGAACATTTAGTTCTTTTTGCAAATAGCTGTTGCTGTTTCAATCTTCGTAAAGCAATCTGTAAGTTCTGCAAGTGCGCTTCCCAACCCGACAGGGTGGCGTAGTAGATTTATGGTTCCTGCCAAAAATCGTAAACCCGGGATTGGTGTGTGTTCGAGTCTCGCTAGCTGCGCCCTGTCACTTAACAGAGTAAGGCTTGGGTTGGGGCGCTGCTTCCCGGTTTACCGGTCGGCTACACAGCCCGTTGAGGGCTGTAATAAACCAGCCGGGTTCCGGGTCACCAAAAAAAAATACGCTTCCCAAGACTGACTATCTACTAGGATATTATCGAAAGAAGGATCTAAAGACTTCATTCATTCAGCTTCGGAATGTGGAAGGGGCATTAGTAACCCAAATGGCATTCCTAAAAACTCATAGTGCCCATCATTGGTCCTAAAAGCAGTTTTTTCAATGTCAGTAGGATGACTCTATTTGATGGTACCCGGACACCAAATCTAGCTTAGAAAAGTATTTTGCTCCACGCAACTCATCCAACAGTTCATCTATAACTGGTATTGGTAACATATCCGTAATGGTAGCCTTATTTAGAGCCCTATAATCTATACATATCTTCTAAGTGCCATCTTTTTACTTTACTAAGAGCACTAGTGAACAGTAAGGGCTAACACTGGATCTTATTTGTCAGAATATTAGAATATTATAGAGGATATTATGATTGATTGAGCATAAGTAAGTCCTGATTACAATTACTTTTTTTTAGGTTGATTTTAATTTCCTAATTTCCTATTATGATTGTAATTGTTGATTACAAATATAATTTTAGAGTAGGAGACAAATCAAGTCTCTGAATTATTCCCTACCAAATTCTCAACATGGTATCAGAGCAGTCATTAAAAAAAAAAAGGGCGTCGTTCACTGTTCGTGATTTTCTCACCGCCGGCGGCATCTCTGGTCATTGGAGTTGACCTCCGATAACATCAACAGCTTTGTCAGCAGTCGGCGACCATAACCCACCTAGCCCCATCATCAGTAAGTCCCACACGCGCTTCCACGCGCCGCTATACCTTCTACGAGTGGACCTCATGTACGGCATTTGTAACTCACCTGCCAGTGCGTGAGCCCTAGTTCCACCTCCGGCGATCTCTAGCGGTCGCCCGATGAAGGAGGTTCCTCTACTACCCTTGTCATGATGTCTATATGATCGAAGCTCGGCCTTAATGCTCGTTTTCTTCTCAGGCACTGTTCTGCTCATCGTATAGAGATTTGTTCTTCTCTGTTAACCTTCGTTGGTATTTTTCTTCATCTATTCATGGCTTTCTCAGTCAAAATTGTTGCTTTCAATTAGTCTGCTCACTATCCACTTCGAAACTAATGTTTGGACTGTTGAATCTGGGTTGATTTTTCTTTCGCGGACTGTTTTGACTGGTGATTTTTGAAGTTTGTTGGCTCTTTATTTTTGGATTATATTGTTCCAGTCTTTGGTTCGATTTCAAAATGGTTGATCCGTCTAAATCTGCTATTAGTTCGTCCTTAGTTCCTGTTTCCACCATACCAGTTATTCCACCTGATAGTTTCCTCATATCAATTTCTAGTGAAAATTTGAATAGGACGAACTATTTGACCTAGTCTATTGCTGTAAAGATTTTTCTTATTGGTCGACACATGGACCACTTCATCACCGACAAACCGTCGATGCTGTGGTTATGAATTGGTTGTGGCATAGCTTAGAGCCCTCGATCTTGCACACAGTGTCACTATGTGAAACTTCGAAGGTAATTTGGGACTCTTTAGCTGACTTCTTTTCTCAACGGAGTAATGTTTCTGAAATTTTTGAAGCCTATGAATGGTTGTTCTCCTTTCGATAGAATGGTCGTCCTCTCTCTGAGTATTATAGTACCTTTAAGGGTCTTGGTGACCGTTTATTACAGTTTCACCCTTTTCCTGAAACTAAGGCCAATATGATAAAACAATGGGAGGAACTCATGATGGTTTTACTATTGGCTGGTCTTGATGATAATCTTCGTGGCTATAGGGATCAGCTCTTGGCTGGAGAGACCATTCCTTCCATGGTTAATGCATACTCTCGCTTGCAGCGTTCCTCATTAGGCCATCATTCTCGTACAGCATCTTCCTCCTCTATTGGTTCTGATTCTGCAGCTTTGATTGGTGGTGGACGAGGTAGATCTCGTGGTACGTCCCATGGTAGTTCCCGTGGTGACCATACTCCTCGTGGTGGTTGAGGTTCTGGATGAGGTATAAAGAAGTATGATAATTGTGGTGGCACTAATCACACAGAGCTGTATTGTTGGAAGAAATATGGACGGCCCAAGCAAACTCATCATATTACAGTGGAATCAATAGATCCTGATTCGGGTAATAGTGATGCTAGTTCGAGTGCACCATCAGTGTCTCATCCCAGTTCACAGAGTCCATTCTCTGCAGCCAAGTTAGCATTTCGCATTTCGCATTTCTTTCTCCTCCAGCTTCACTGCCACTTTGGCCCATTCAGGTAGCATTGTTTGTTTTACTTCCTCTCCTTCTTTTGCTCCCCAATGGGTCATTGACTCCAGAGCCAGTGTCCATGTCTCAGGTAACCTATCCTTATTTTCTGATTTGACAACTACTGAACACCGTATCACGTTAGCCGATGGGTCCTACCGGTCTATTGTCGGTAAAGGCTTACTTCAACCTTCCCCATCCATTTTCCTACCCTCGAGTCTGTATGTTCCTAAGTTTCCTTTTAATTTATTATCTGTTAGTCAACTCACTAAATCATTAAACTGCTCCATAACCTTTTCTACTTCTTCTTGTGTTTTTCAGGATCTCAGGACGCAGAAGATGATTGGTTCAGGATGTGAGTGGAATGGGCTTTACTATATAGATCCCACCAGTTTTTCTATTTCACAGTCTGTTTTTAGTACTTTTGTTTTCCCTTTCCAATGGCACTATCGATTGGGTCATCCATCATTGGCTCTACTCAAGTTAGCAGTTCCCAGTTTAGAGTCTGTTTTGAATCTTGAATGCGACGCTTGTCAGCTTGGCAAGCATCACTGTAGTTCCTTTTTTAGTCATAATAGTCTTTAATCTGAACCCTTTGCTGTAGTCCATACGGATATTTGGGGTCCCTCACGGGTTTCAACTTTTAATGGATATTGGTATTTTGTTATTTTTGTGGATGACTATTCCCGAATGACTTGGCTATTTCTAATGAAAAATCATTCTAAGTTGCCTGGTATTGTTTTGCATTTTTATAATGAAATTCTTACACAATTTGACAAACGCATAAAAATTCTTCATTCTGATAATGCCTTGGAATATACAAAATCTATCATGGATACCTTTTGTGTTGAAAGTGTGATTATTCATCAGACCTCTTGTTTTCAAACCTCCTAACAAAATGGGGTTGCTGAACACAAACATCATCATCTGTTAGATGTGGCTCATACCCTAAGATTTAATATGAATGTTCCCAAATAGTATTGGGGTGACGCAGTTTTGATTGCTTGTTATCTCATTAATCGGGTTCCTTCTGCTGCCCTTGATCATAAATCATCATTTTCTCTTCTTTATCCCTCAACTTCTCTATTTTCTCTCACCCCTCATACCTTTGGTTGTGTAGCGTTTGATCATAATCTCGACCCAGGTTTGGACAAACTTTCCCCTCGTGCCAGACGGTGCATCTTTCTTAGTTATTCCCGCACTTAAAAAGGTTATTGTTGTTATCACCCTCCTTCTCGATGGATTTTTGTGAGTGCTGATGTTACCTTTTTTGAGACTACTTCCTATTTTCCTCGTGAAGGGGAGGCTTCTCCTTCCTCTCGAGAGGGGGAGTAAATTACAAATTTGGATGATCATGTTCTCCCTGATCCAGTTCTCCCCGCTCCTAGTCCTAGCTTGCCTCTTTTACAGGTAACTCGCCCTCTATAGGTATATCAGCATCGTCTTCACCCTAATCCATCTGCCCCTACCACTCCACCAGCACCAATCAGCTCTGCACCTATGGATTCTAAGACCCTTGAGTTACCTGCTGCTATGGATATTTCTAGGACCTCTACAGATCATAACACTGCCTCTCCTGAGCCTGCATCTCCTATTAATGATCTTCCTATTGCCCTATGATGAGGTAAACGAACTTGCACAAAGCATCCTATCGCAAACTTTGTATCTTATCATCGTATGTTACCTAGTCTACAGTCCTTCGTTTGTGCCCTGTCCTCTGTTTCTATTCCTACCTCTTATAAACAGGCAATGCTACTACTTGGGTAGAAGGCAGCAATGGATGAGGAGATGCAAGCATTGCATCAAAATCATACATGGCAGCTTACATCCCTTCCCCCTGGGAAGAAAATAGTGGGGTGTCGATGGGTATACACTACCAAGTATTTGCCAGACGGGTCTATTGAGCGACTCAAAGCTCGGTTGGTAGCTAAGGGATATACACAGACTTATGGAGTTAACTATTTGAAGACTTTCTCACCAATGGCTCGCCTTAATTTAGTCCGTATTCTTCTAGCAGTAGCAGTAAGTAAGTCATGGTCCTTGTTTCAACTAGATCAAAAATACCTTTTTACATGGTAAACTTCAGGAAGAGGTATGTATGGACCAGCCACCTAGATATGTTGTTTCAGGCAGTGAGCATCTTGTTTGTCGATTACATCGAGCTTTGTATGGTCTTAAACAGTCCCCACGTGCATGGTTTGATCAATTTAGTAAGGTTCTTTTGGACTATGGTTTTAGACGATCTGCATCCGATCACTCAGTGTTTATACATCATGCATCCATTGGTACTATTGTGCTGATTGTCTACGTTAATGATATTATTATTTCTGGGGACGATGAGAAGGGGATTTATGAACTAAAGCAATATCTTAGAAAGCAATTTCACAGAAAGGATCTGGGAGCCTTACGCTATTTATTAGGAATTGAGATTGCTCAGTTTTCACAGGGTATATCTCTATCTCAGAGGAAATATGTACTAGACTTCCTTTCCGAGACTAGACTCTTGGGGTCTCGTCCTGCTAATGCTCCTATGGATGCTAGTATTCGTCTTGATTCTGAGAGTGGTGATCTCTTTCCCAATGTTGGCCAATACCGTCGCCTTGTGGGAAAGTTGATTTACCTTACTGTAACACGACCAGATATTACATATGCAGTTGGGATGGTTAGTCAGTTTATGCATCCTCCTCGTCAGCCACATTTTGATGCTGTGTGTCAAATTTTAAGGTATTTTGAAGAGTTCTCCAAGCTAAGGACTACTCTATCAACCTTCCACCTCAGTGGATGTAGTAGGATATAGTAATGCAGATTGGGCTGGCAGTCGTTCTGATAGGAGATCTACTTCTGGGTATTATAACTTTGTTGGTGGTAATCTTGTGACATGGCTAGTAAGAAGCAAACAGTAGTTGCTCGTTCCAGTGCTGAAGCTGAATATCGCGCCATGGCCCATACTACTGCAGAAATGCTTTGGGTTCGTTCACTACTTCTGGATTTTGGCATTAAAATTTCAGCTCCAATGTCAATGTATTGTGATAATCAAGTCGCCATATTTATTGTCAACAATCATGTGTTTCATGAACGAACGAACATATAGAGGTGGATTGTCATTTTATTCCTGGTCTCCTAATTAAGAAGGATCTCACTACTCCTTTTGTAAGCTCAGATTCTCAATTGGGTGACATACTCACGAAACCCTTGTCTCGCTCTCTATTCAATCAATTCTGTTCCAAGCTAGGCATGTTTGATCGTTATGCTAGCTTGAGAGGGAATGTCAGAATATGAGAATATTCTAGAGGATATTATGATTGATTGAGCATGATTAAGTCCTGATTATAATTTCATTTTTTTAGGTTGATTGTAATTTCCTAATTTCCTATTATGATTGTAATCATTGATTATAAATATAATGTTAGAGTAGGAGACAAATCAAGTCTTTGAATTATTCCCTACCAAATTCTCAACATTATTATACCAGAGTTCAGCATTTCTTTAACCTACTTCTCAATTTCAGCCTTTTGGAAATGAGGGTACCTGTAAGACCTAACATTTGTAGGCTCAATCCCTGGTTTGAGAGGAATGCAGTGATCATTACGTTCTGGTAGGGTGTAATTCCCTTAGCTCCTGAAACACCTCTGTGAACTTTGAGAGTATAGCCTTCACTTCTTCTTGGTAATCTTCCTTTTCCTTACTGACAGCAGCTTGTTATGAAATAATTGAGCTATTACTCCTTATGGTTGCTTTTGGAAGTATTTCTTTGTCTTCCCAAAACTCACCACTTTCATCTCTTCCTTTCTTCCTCTTCTTAACACATGCCTTTTTACATTGAGAGCAAATTCCATACTAGGGTTCTTGAAATTTCATTTGACTTATCCAAGCATTTCCAACCATGTCACATCTTTTTAACTGTAAGATCCTTACAACAACCTGAAAAATAGTCCCTTGCATCTCCCACTAGAAAATTCCTGCGTATGGATGTGCTCAGCAGTCTTGTTTCATCAGCTACTGCTACTACCAAAGGATCGGTTTCTCTAATTTCAATGCTGGTTCTCTTGGCAACCTCAGCACTCTTTTTCACATTACCCCTCACGCTCATTGTTCTATAAGAAATTGAACCAGTAATGGCATTTAAGGAAATCTAGGGTTCTTCCTTAGATAACTGTTCTTCTTCTTCCTCTTCTCCTTAAGAATATTATGCTTTGTTCTTTGTCATCTCCTTCAATAACATATAATTGTTTCCTGCTGCCAACATACCCCTTCATATACTCCTCGTTGCATTTAAAACATAGCCCTTTGGCCCTTTTTTCTTCTAGTTCCTTGGGCAATTCTTTTTTGAATTGAATTCCACTACTCATGTACTGTTTGTCTCCAGAAATTACATCTTGTTTGGACCCCATTCTGGAATTTTTAGTGAGAGCTCCAATGCTAGATTCTTGTAGCTTTGCCAATCCTATGGCATTAGTGATAGAGGCTGGTTTAAACATTAATAGCCCGGGTCGAATCTCTTCATTGAGCCAAGTTATAAAACAGCTCACAAAAAATGACTGTGGAAGATTTTGGATTTGATTTGCCAATGCCTCAAACCTTTCTTGATTGGCTTTAACAGTGGTGGTCTGCCTGAGTTTAGTCAATTCCCCCATGTTTGGGCCAAACCTTGATAATAAACCTTGTTTAATAACGGCCATGTAATGTGGTGCTGACGTTTCTCAAACCATTGAAACCTTTGCAAAGGTGATTCTTCCAAGTTTAGTGCTGCCAACTTCACTTTGTCACCATGGTTTACTGAATTATACTCAAAGATTCTCTTGCATTTATATAACTACTCACTTAGATTTTCCCCAAAGAACCGAGGAAATTCATCCTTCGCAAGCCTTTGATAAAAAGAAAAAGGATTCCAATGTGGGTTCTCTGCTCATAATGGAAATCATCTAGGATCTGGAATCTTTATTGGGCTAGCTCCGAAGGTTCTTACTATTGCTGCCTTGCAACTCCATGCTCCTAAGGCTCCCGATGTTGCAACCTTGAGCCTCCACTCCCTTCTTGGTGTGATTTCCCTCTTACATGGCTTACCATTTGGTCATGCTTTATAATTTTGGCCACAATCATCTCCTATATATCGCTCAAATCCCTACAAGATTTCTTGATTTTCCCAATCTCCTTCGCCTCTCTCTCAATGCCTTCTTTCAGTAGTGAATGGCTTCATCCACTTTCTTAGCTTTTTGCATTTCTCTAGTTACGTCGGCCCTCATAACAATTGTAATGACTGGGGAAGAAGAAAATAGAATGTAACTTTAATAGAAAAATAGAGACTGAAACTTATTCATCATTCCTTCGTAATAGTCCTCCTCTGCTATTTATAGCCTCGGGTACTACCTAGCTGTCAATCTAACCAACTTTTCCTTCCCAAATTTATCAACTAACTAACTTCTAGGCTATCTTCCTTAATACCATTTCCTCTGTTATAACAGTCTAACAGATTCACACTGCCTTATTTTGTAGGTTATCTAAGTAGACTATCTATGGACAAAACTGTATGTCTATGGACTCCTTCAAGTGATCTTGATTTTTTTTCTTTTGAACACGAATCCTGTTTATCTACTTACCATATATAGATAGGTGTCCTGTTTGTCCATAACTACATTAAGAAAAGGGCATATTTGTATGAGCATGAAATTTATTTCTTAATTTTGTTAATACAAAATTGGGGCAAACACGTACATTCGGAAAATGGTGGGCACACTGATGGGCAATACTTTTGAAAGATCAGAAAAGAAAAGAAGGATATATTTCAGGGATAACCCTACCTAATTCATTACATGACAATACCTTTTGCTGTAGAAAACTTCTTACTAAGCAGTAGTCAATTCATTGTGTCTATGCTTTTCCATAAAAGCTATAGCTAGTCTACTACTTTTTTTTATAACTAGTCTACCACTTTTTTTTATCTTTACTTTTTAATCAAGATAATTATAGCAAGGAACATACATGTTGAGAAAATTGGGGTTATCAAATCATGATTTGTACCCTTATTTTTAAATAATTTTCTGACCAGATTAGAAAAAATAAAAAATCTTATCATGTTGCTAAATGTTAAATTAAATTAAAGGAAATGCAGTTACTTATATATGCATGAAACAGTGAAAGTTGGGACAACATATCTAATCTTACCGCTTTTAACCGTTTGTTAAATACTTTTTCAACCAGTTTGGATATGTGTGTGTGTGTGTATCTAATAAACTACTTGATCTTTCAGGCATCTTTTTCTATTCATTGTCTTCTAGTCGCCCTTAATTTTCAGTTTGTATTGGAAGACACTCTAAAACGTAATTGAGTAATAAAGCCAATTGATCAATTAGGAATATTATCACATGCATGAAAAATACTATATTTTACAGGGTAGAGTGAATAGTGAACAAGTTATTTTTGCAGTTAGAAACCCTAACTTGAGGGTCAATGTGTTGGTAAAATTATTATCTTTCTCATCCAAACTAGAGATGGGTAGATGGGGTAGACAAACATATTAAAAAGAGCCTCGCATTGTAGTGAAAAAGATGCCTAATCATTAACCCCAAGATTGCATAGAATAGGAATAGGAAGATATAACTAACTCCATTTATGTAAATTGAAATCTAACTCCAAATTCTGAGCTAGTGTTAAACCAATCTTCAAGATCAACGAACATTGAACAATTGATCTAAAATTAACAAATATTTAAACTCTCAATAAATTTGAAAAATGATAATTAATAATCTTACTAGTTCTCTATCTATGAAAAAGTTAGAAAAGCTAAAGAATTGAAAATCGAAAACCCTATAAAAGAAAAACAAAGACCCCCTATATCCCTCCAAACAAATATATGCATTGTATAAGCTGTGTATATCAGCTTTTCCTAAAAATTCTCATTACGACTTAAGAAAATAGAATAAAAACCAAATAATCGTTTCTGCTGTTCTAACATTTCCATCTTCTAAAGTTTAAGGATGTGTTGTTTCTTATTTGAGAAAAACTTCAGCTTTAAGCGTGTAGTAGTTTGGAACATTAGGGTGTGAGGATGAGAGATCACGTCTGGATGGATGGTCTGTCTATCTATCCTATTGCTTTTGGCCTTGCAGTTATCCATTGGCTTCCTTTGTTAATTTTTCCCACAGAAATAACTTAGGAACCTGTGATAGCA
Source organism: Sideroxylon spinosum (assembly GCA_003260245.2). Taxonomy (NCBI): domain Eukaryota; kingdom Viridiplantae; phylum Streptophyta; class Magnoliopsida; order Ericales; family Sapotaceae; genus Sideroxylon; species Sideroxylon spinosum. Next base: position 10,747 of record QLOD02166069.1, read on the forward strand.
AATTAAGATAATATTGACATTATTACCTAACATTAGGATAGTAACATTATTACATAATATTTATCAATTTTTCCTACAGAAAAAGCATAGAAAGCAGCGTTAGGCAATTTAAGATAAGATTAACGCTATTACAGAATATTACTATTAAATATCATTAATTAATTAGAAATATATTACATTTTTTTAGTGCAATCAATGTTCTCTTATTCTCTGATGATGCAACCTCTGTATACTTGGAGAAGTACGCGAAGATTTTGCGAAAAAGAATCGAATCAGCCACCTTGAGCTATGCTTAAACGACTTTCTTGATTCATGAACTCATTAATGCAATTAGATTTAAAAATTGCATATGCATTGTTTAATTATATTAATCTATAACAATAAAAAATAAGTCGAATTTATGCCTCACAAAAAATAAGTTGTTTTAAAAAAAATTATATTAAAAAAGCCGTCCTAAAAAAACAGCTTTAAAGTCAACGGTACAAAAATAATTTTAACTTAACCCTACTAAATACTAAAGCATATTTATTGATTTAAGCCACACGCTTGTTTTAATGGAAAATACTGTTAATGAAAACGTAGTATGACCATTCATGGATCCATTGAACCCTCTTTCTCTCTCTACATCTTCATCCGTCCGTCGGTTAGACATTGTTATATTATTATTCACCTATAATAATTGTTTGGATCCGGTTCTTGGCCAGATCAGATTTCCGTCGGTTAGACACTGTTATATTATTACTCACCTGTAATAATAGTTTGGATCCGATTCTTGACTAGATCAGATTCTTATGCGATTCAATATATATGTTATATAAATTAAATATATAGATTAGAGATGTAGATATACGATACTGGAGGTTTGTTTTAAGAATTCGTTACTCAGATTTGGTTTTAAGTATCTGGGAATTTGGATAAAGCTACTATGATTTTGTTTAGTTGAGGCTGTAAGTACACCGTCTAATTATTTCTTTTGTTTTTATTTTTTGCCTATTTGTATTGTACATAAGAGAAATGTCTTTCCTTCTCTTCTAGGTCTTGACTGGGTAAAGTTTCTCCATTAGTGGCCTTACCTTGGCCGTTTGAAAGTATGCTTTGTTAAGCCACCATATTTTCAGTTGACAGTGAACCTATTTTCTCTCATGGACTCGATGTCACAGAGCTTCCAGGGATTGCTAGATGGCTAGTAAGTTGATTTCATAGTTCATTCACAGTAATTAATTTGGATCTCTCAGTATCTTTTTTCTTAATAGTGTTTCTGTTACACATTTTCTTCTTGATTAGGACAAGCTTCTGGCTATTGCATTTAAGCAGACGTTAGTTGAGGTGTAAGTTCTCTGGACTTTGACACTCCCTTAATTCAGAAATTTGTCTTATTATCTCTTTTCAATTTTCTTAGCAAATCATTTTTCATTGTTTTCCTTAGTGTATTGAGACAGTTTATACATTCTTTTTATATTCGCTCAAAACCATTAGAAGTCGACGATTGGTTATGCAGGCTAAAAAATACCAATTGCATCTTCTTATGTATTATTTCTCTCTCTCAAATCTCATTCTTCTTAATCTTTACAGCCCAATATGATGCTTGTTGACATGGAGAAATTTGTTTCACCACAGGCAGGTAATTTAAGATGAAGAAATAAGTAAATTTAGTTTCGCAAGTACTTTTGATATGGTCTTTTAGCTTATTGCAGCCATTTTATAATAATATGCATTTATTTGCTCTGAAATGCCTAATTTTTTCTCATTTGAAATTATATTAATATATCCTAAATGCTTGAATTAATGTTTTCTCATCTTTAAATTATATGGATGT
>QLOD02166101.1:0-12557 GCA_003260245.2 Sideroxylon spinosum
TTATAGAAGTCATTACTTGAATTGGTTTAATCCAAGATCTTTTTATAATTTTTTCTTAGTTCAATCAAAATTTTCAATCATAATTGCCAAATTAGAATTAATTGTCGCCTTTTACATGTTTGAAAAAATGCTTAAGTAGGTTTTATTTTCAACATTCAAACCAATTTTCCTTGAATTCTATTGTGTGACATCTACTAATTAAGAGAAGAATAATTATAAGTTTGTCGCGACAGTATCCGCACATTGGGTTATGACGTGTGCAGGTAGTGAGTCTTTATTGCGACGTGGTAAGTCTAATATCACCTAATTGATAAGAATTATGTTTTGTTTTGAAATAGGGTCTTAATTACAAAGACTACGAGTCACCACTCTACATTTTCAAAATGGGTATGTCGAGAAACGCAAGTTTTGATTTAAGTTAAAAAATGTTTTGATTTATGTTTTGAAATCATGATAAAAGGCTATTTTTTAGTGAATCTCTACTAGAGATAATAGGATCGGGGGTTCGGCTACACACGGAAGCCGTTACACCTGGATACCTAGGGATATTTAGAGTCCCTTCCCACTCTTTATAGTCGTAATCTCACAAGATAATTCTCCTGTTTAAAATGATCAATGCATATAACCCAAAATGCAAATGATGTATGAAACGAAAAGCTGCTAAGCGTTAGCTTATGTATACGAGTGTGGTGTAATATCTACCTATATAGCAGTGATGCATCCTAAGGGGTTCTATATGCTGGTTTAAATCTAAGTACAACTTTGAAGGCTAAGGCATATGTAGTCTTTATGCAAGAGTGTATTTATGTCTGTGTTGAAAATGAAGAGGGTCTATAAAGACCGAGATGACCAAACCTAAAATATGTGCTCGAGTTACGTACGTACCCTGTAGAGGGATCAGGTTAGATCTAGTTCAGACCTAAAGTGGTCCAAACTCTAGGGTGAGGAAATGTGAAATTGTATGCAAATTTAGGATTTAACTCTAAGTTTAAATCAATACCTAGTGTAAATGATAGTCTATAGAGACCGTGAAGACCGCACTCAAGCTATTTATTCAAGTTGCCTACGTACCTTACTAAGGGATCAAGTCATCATAGCTTGGGAACGGTGCTTTGTACATAAGTAATGCTTAAACATATGAGACGATGACCAATGAAATCAATGCTGGGCCACGTTCCTGATATAAAATGATGAAGATTCTAAACTCTAGCATGAATTAGGAGTAATCGTCTTTGTTTTGAAAGAGTTTTACTCCGTTGTGGAAAAGACAGTTAGCGCTTAGCGTATAATTGGAAATGGTTAATTAGAGAAATGAATAATGCTCCACTGGGAATAAGACAATCAGCACTTTATGCTGTGGTGATCTGAGTCAAGTGTCCTACTTGACCTGCTTCGTACCCATGACGGGATCAGGTTAAACACAGCTCTGATAAAAGGTGCCTAAAGATATACGACTTAAATGGTCTATAGAGACCGGAATGACCAGACTCAAGCTATTTGCTTGAGCTGCCTACATACTCGTGACGGGATCAGGTCAACATAGCTCTACAGAATAAAACTATGTGACGGTGCCTAAAGATATAGGACTTAGATGGTCTATAGAGATCGGGGTGAATGAACTCAAGCTATCTGCTTGAGCTGCCTATCTACCTTTGAAAGGATCAAGACTACGTAGCTCTACTGAAGGTGCCTAAAAATATAGGACTTAGATGGTCTATAGAGACCAAAATGACCGGACTTAAGTTATCTGTTTAAACTGCCTACGTACCCATGACAGGATTAAGTCTACATAGATCTGCAAAACATGCCTAAAGATATAGGGCTTAGATGGTCTATAAAGATCGGGGTGACTGGACTCAAGCTTTTACTTGAGCTACCCACGTACCATGATGAGATCAAGTCTACGTAGCTCTACTGAAGGTAAAAATGAGCATAAGTTTTAGATGATGAGATAGTAGGTGTCTACCACCTAACTATGGAAGATAGGAGCATAAACACCAGGAGAATAAACTCTCTATAAGTGAAAGAAAAATGGTCACCAGAAGTATAAACTCCACATGGGTGACAAGAGTATATATACCAAGAGTATAAACTCCATATGGGTAAAAGAAAGTCAGTCACCAAGAGTATAAACTACACATGGATGATAAAAGTACAAACATCATGAGTATAAACTCATCATGGGTGCAAAGGAGAATAGACACCAAGAGTATAATACTCCACATAGATGTAAGAAATGATAGTCACCAGGAGTATAAATTCCACATGAGTGAAGAAAAGATAGTCAGTCACCAGCAGTAAAAATTCCATATAGGTGAAGGAAAGATAGTCAGCATGAGTAAACTCCACATAGGTGAAGGGAAAGCAGATACCAGGAGTATAAACTACACATAGGTGAAAGGGAATATAGTCACCAATAGTATAAACTCCACATAGGTGAAGGGAAAATAGTCACCATGAGTATAAACTCCACATGGGTGAAAGGAAAGCAGACAACAGGAGTATAAACTCACATGGGTAAAAAAGAAGATAGTTACCAGGAGTACAAACACCATCAGATGAAGAGAAAATGTTCACTAGGAGTATCAACTCCACATGAGTGAAGGAAATATAAACACTAGGAGTATAAACTCCATATGGATGAAAAGAATACATATACCAGGAATACAAACTCCACGTAGGTGTAAGGAGAACAGACACCAAGAGTATAAGATTACACATATGTGTAAAGAGTAGTCAGCTTTAGGCTAAACCAAAGGAATGGGCTTTACTCTAATAAGAAGATCAACTTCCAACGATGTGGTCAGTGTAGGTGAGTGAATATTTATCTTTTGGGAAAGGTGCTTAGCTCAAATCGAGAGCTCAGTTCCTTATGATGATGTCTGCGTAAAAGGCCTAAGAGCCTAAGTTGATGTGAGTGATTGTCTACCATTTGGGAAAACGACTCAGCTTAACTCAAAAGCTCTGTTCGTAGTGATGGTAATCTAGTTTATATGAAGTGCCTAAGGGGCCTATGGTGATGAGACTGATGCAATTAGATATGATCAAATATTCAGGCACTTTGAATATGTTGATAATTTATTTTCTATCAAGTATGACAACTCGAGGATGTATGTTAGATATATCTAAGGGAAATCACGACTTAGAAACCATTGGCTTAGCTAATCCTAAGTCATTTCCAATCTCAAGTGAATGCTCTAGAGTGGCAAGCTTTTTGATTTCTAAGTCTATGTCAATCCTAGTGGGTGTGTGCTTGTATGTTTAAATGTGTTCTAGCATGTCAAGGCAAGTGCTATTATGTCAAAATATGCATGGCATTTTAGCATGCTCAATGATGTCCTAACATGTTATATTGAGATGATGAATGAGCATAGTAAAGAATCATAGCACATGGATGGCTATCTTTGGGTGAGACTTTCCACGATTCCTTCACATGCTTTTGTCTTTTTACATAGCACAGCAACATGACAGGTAAGCATGACCTATGATGACAATGACACGGTATAGTATGACAAAGATGACATGGCATGGAAAAATGATGTTTAGCATGACCTAATATGGTAATGTTATATTGTGACATGGTATTGACATAGTGAACATGGCATTATGACATGGTATGGTAAAACATGGTAAAGATTATGACATGATTCGCATGGTAGAATGATATCTGGAATTTTAAAAAATTGTCTCACATAATTCCGGACAAGATCACACGTTTGGTAATATCCAGTCATGACTTACGATCCAAATACCCTTCATTGACAAAGGATTATATTTACATAATTAAAACAACCTATTCTAGCTAAGTAAGCAAAATTAAATTTAAAGAATAAAATTTCTAAAGTCAATAAATTATACCGAACTAGAACTCTAGAAAGGGAAAGCATGGAATTCTTCTTGAACTTGAAAACTCCTTCAAATGGCCGAATTCAAGGAGATGAGAAGGGATGGCTGAATGGGCTAGAGAGGGTCGGCTCTTGGAAAGAGAAGTGGATGTTTTCCATTTAGATAGGAAGAAGAAATGGAGCTTGGAATTTTACCCAAAACACCTTGGAAACTCCTCTTTGAGGGCCAAATATAAGAGAGAGGAAAAGAGAGCTCGGCCAGGGAGAAAGAGAGGAGGAAGAAGGCTGGTTTTCTGGATGAAGAAATTGAAAGAGGAGGCCCTCTATTATAGAATTTTTTTCGATGCCAAAAAGTTTGTATATTAGGTTAATTAAAGAAGTTTCTATAACCTAATAATCAAATAAGTTTGCAAAACTTAATGGCCAAAGTAGTTTTCATAAAGAGTATTCAAAAATTTTTGCAAAGCTTTTTTTACAAAACTCCTTGCTAAACAAGATAGGCAAACAAGTTTGAATAACTAGTTAAATAAAAAAGTTTGCAAAACAAGGATTATTAATAGGCTTAAACATCAAATATGCCATTGAAGGCAAGGTCTTTGGCAGCATGAAGGAAAATGGAGTTGTTTTAGTGTAAGCCCTAAGCTTAGACTATGTTTCAAGAAAATCAGACTTCACTTGAGAAGATTTGGGCCATTTTAAAACCTGTGGCATAGTTTCCGAGAGCTTTTGGGACGTTTTGGATTTGTTTGGAGAGATTCAAACCAATTAGGTCAAATTTTGGTCCAATTTGGAATTCTTGAGGTCGAGTTATGGCTATTTGAAAATTGCTACTCCGAAACGAGTTGAAACGGAGAAGGGGTTAGTCAATCCTTTAACCTAACCCCTGGAGGCAATACCAAGCCAACTCCTCACCCCATTATCGGTATGAGGAATCCAAAAATTCCATTAGTGGCTCTCTGAGACTTTTCTAAGGACCTATAAGGTGCACTAAAATTGAGTCAGGGGTTTGGTGAGACCTCTTAAAGTTCGAGTTGGCCAGAACGAGCCATATAATCACCTCAGGGAATGAACCCTAAACATTTGTGTGCAATTTGAGGGTATTCTGACTTTGTCTAGATGTTCAAATTGTGTTTGCAGTGCCGGTGGCCTCATTTCTACCGGTAGGAGTCGGTGGAGCCCAAATGACCTTTAAAGGAGCTTTTTAACTACTCTGAGCTTTATTTTATGTTCTTTGGAATGTCTTGGGATGTTGTGTCTTCTTGAAGGTTTCTGGCTTGATATGAGCATTCTGGTTGATATTAGCCTTCGGGTGCATTGGTAGAGGCAGTTCGGGGCTTCTAGATCGAATTGACCATTGACTTTGGATTTTGACTCCATTGTGCATGCTGAGATCCTTCGTTGATGTCTTGGACACAACCGTTCATTCTGGTGGCCTTCAATCCTGATTTGGTCCTTCAGCTTGGCTTCTCACTTGCTCTTGGGGTGGAACTGTCATTTTATTGATTGATCCTCCTCTTGTTGATTTCTAGCATTTTAGCATGTCCTATGACTAAGAAAACTTAATTAGTAGAGTACCATTCAATTGAAACCATCAAAAATTACAAATATTAAACGAGGGGGCAAAATGCGTTGTTAACAAAGTTAATAACGCCTCTTCCTGTAGATACAATCAGTACTTCACCTTTCACAAATTTAAATTGATCCAATCGATTACCTTGTACTTAGGGTGTATCCATTTTGGAGGATAACCAACAAGTTAGGGGATTTTCAATTGTCAAGTGTGTTAACCTATATTTTTATAGTACATTTCCGATGCAAAATCAACTTACACTATACACACATCACACCCACCATGCAAAAATATCAATACAACATAACATCTAACTCACAACATCATAATAGAAGTTCTAAGTCTGGCAACTTCCATACAGATTTACGATGAAAGTTTTAAGTTAAGTAACCCCCGAACTCGATAAAATATGTAAGTTCATGTCAATCAGACCTTGAACCAATGATTTCTAGAGTAATTAGATACAAATAGAATTGGTAACCAAAGAACTCAAACTAAACCCATGAAGATCGGCATCTTGAGAATCATTGGAAAGGACATTGTCCTTACGTTGGCCCAAGAAAACTTAACCAATCATTCTTAAAGAAAAAAAAAAGAACGAAAATAGAAATCTAAGATGGAACCATTTAAATCTGAGAATGAAATTACTTACAAATTAAAATTCAGCTCAGTGCTTAAAAATGAAGAACAGAAATTAAAATAAGAAATTCCAAATTGAAAAAAGAATAGAAAACTTCAAAGTTCTCCCTCTATAAAATCTCTCTCTCTCAAAACTAATTCTAAAGCTAGCTACTCATGAAATCCCTCATCCGTCTCCTCTTTATATATGTGAGGTCAACTGTATATCCTCTTTTCACTCATTCCTTCCAGAAAAATCCCTTATTATGTTAAACAATTCCCTCCTTAATTACAGATTTGCCATGCTTTCATTTCAGGATCACGTCACATGGAGAAGTTGCAGTCACGTGGAATCTGTCACTGAGATGTTCTCCCTCATTCGGATGCTTTGAAAATGTATTCGAATATGTAATCCCCTTCAGCACTCACCAAGAGTATTCGAATGGGTCATCCTTATATTTGAATGTACTTTCTTGCTTCCAGATTTCCCAGACCGATGATTTAGCCTTCTTGTATTGAATTCAGATGAGAGTTCTTCTCTTTTCACTTAGCATTGATTAATTGGTGTATTTCACTTTAATGTATTCAGTATGCTTCATGTCTTTTCCTTTTCATCCTCAATATAGCTCAAATTCTTTCTCATGGTGACAAAAATCAACATATCTTCCATATTTGAGTAGTGGGGATAAACTCTACACAAAACACAGTTTTTATATCATTTATGCGTTGTGGAGAGGTGCAATTTAATACATAAATGTGTAACAATTTAAGTCCAATCACACCCCCCAACTAACACATTACTAGTCCCTAGTAGTGATTTGAAAAGATAGTGTCAAATTGTTATTTTATTGAAGACAAAACCAGAGTTTTATTATTTTTTTTTTATTTTTGAAAAGCCTAAAAGAGAAGTCACTTTCTTAGGAAAACACAACTATACTTAGCTCGTATAACAAGCCTTTTCAACCCCCGGGTTCCTCCTAGTGGACGAGTATAGTCTCATGAGGGCTTGCAGTGATGATACCCACAAACATTAACTCAATTTTCAAATGAATAACATTTTGATAGTTCAAGAAAATCAATCAATATCCTGAACAAAAATTTTCATCAGCAAGGTTTACAATTTGAAATTTTTAAGAGATATGAAACTTGCCAAGTGTGTGAAGCAAATGTAAAAGAATAATAGCTTGTAAATTTTTCTACTCAACATAGACCTTTTGAATTTTATTTAATTTTGAACTTTGCATTCTATTTCTTTCCCAAGTTTCAATTTCAACTCTCACCTTAGATTACTCTCACAAGAAAACAGAACATATAAAGTTTAACTCAAGATGCTCTTTTTTAAAAGAGTAAATACAAACCAAATTCTAGAAGGTGGCGTCCATAAGTTAAGAACGATTTATTCAATAAAGGAAAGGACTTAACATAACTCCATGAAATAATGAAATAGTAAAGTTACCTCAGAATTTCACTAAACTTTTCCAATTCCCAACTTTCACCATTGAATGGAATTTCTTCCATGAATCAATTAGCACTTTCCTTAAGTTGTAATGAGGTTATTGGTTATAATAGGGTGATTCAAATAAGAGATTAGGAGTTCAAAAATGTTTTGAAACATTGAAATAAACCTCCTAATATTTTTCAATATCCTAACCAAATTACACCCTTTATCCATTTTTCGATTCGCCTTTCTCTTTCTCACTTTTTTTTTTTAAATCTGAAAATACTTGTGAAATGGAACATTCTCTTTTTTTTTTTTCTTTTCAGAATTTTCAAGCGTCTCTTTCTTCCCTACATATCTCTTCTACTTGCTTTAAAATTTACCAATCTTTTCATTTCCCTTTTAACCCTATTTTCAGTGTATTCCAAAACATATCCGGAAGACTAAAGAGCATTCATTCTGGTTAAGGGAATAATGTGGTAAGAAATAAAGAAATATGAATGCTCTAATAAGGCTCAAACTTGGTTACAATGGTGATGTTTATTAAAGAATGAGATTACAGGTTCAAATGTTAAGAACAATGGCCTAATATCATTTTCATGGTTTCATTCAACTCATCCATAAAAGCAAAGAACCAAGAATTTAGTTCAATTCCTTTGTCACTGCACATACAACCAAAAACAAAGTAGTGTAATTGGAATTAATGAACAAACTAAAGTGAAGAAATTTTTAAAATTCTAGAAAAGTTTCTAGAGTAAACGTAGATTTCTCATGAATAAAGGACTAGAGGCTCAAAAACTCACTTCAGGCTAAGTCTCCACTATAGGTGGAAATCCATAAAATACAATGTTCATTCATAAATTCATTCATCAAGACAAATGTTGAACAGACAAATCCAAAGTTTATTCATTCACAAAACCATTCAGCTTTAAAAACACAAGCAAGTAAAAAAAATCTTAAAATTTCAATATGTAAACTCAGCTCAATTTAATTTATGCACATGATACCAGTTATGTCCAAAACTATTGACATGTCATTCATTCGAAGCATTTCAATTGATCAAGTTTAATGTTCAACCAAATTCCACCAATTCCATGATCATTTTCAGCCAAAAAAAAAAAAAAAAAAATCAGATCATCATCAAACAAAACTAAACAAAAGTCAAAAAAAAAAGTCCTATCCTAAAGTCAACAAAACATAGCTTAAGTTTTTTCTTAAGAACCTACACACAGCTTTTAGTCTGTGTCTCAAAACATGGCACACTTCAATGATTCATTTTTCTTTTTCATTCGGTAGCTCCAAAATCTTGTGGAGAAATAGGTTCATATAACCTATTCAACATTTCTATCACCCACTCATTGGTTTCCTCTTGCTTAGCTCTCCAACTCTTCATTTCAGCAATGAACTCATCTTATTTCCTCTGGACATCTCACACTATTTCGTACATGCTTTGGATAGTAACTTCTCCAGCTTCTTCTTCCCTTACTAGTTGTTGTTCTCCTGGTGGTTCTACCACAGCTCTTCTGGCCAACTGTTCTTGGCTCCTGTTCATAGAAGTCTTTGCAATTCTGGCGGCAGGTTTAACCATGTCTGTTCCTGCTTTCCCTTTCACCCTAGAGTTCTGTATGATTTTCGTTATCAGTCTTCCAAAGTGTAATCCCGAGTTGATTTCATGATTTTCTACTGCTGTGGCTATGGTAGTCCAAATATGGGTGGTTAAATTAATAGCAATATCTAAAAGCATCTTCTCAACAAACTCAGCTTGTGCTATCGTTACAGTTGAAATGTACACATGAGGAAGAATTTTGGAACACACTAGCAAATGCAAAACTCTACTTTTATTAGTGAGGTTTACCCTAGACACTCTAGCACTGTCCCAATTAGCTTGAGAGTTTCCTGATAACAGCTTCGCCAAATTATCCTTTCTTAACTGTTCTTCCCACTCAGCTTGTTGTTGTGGTGTTGCAATAGCAATGTCTCCTAGTGGGAGTGCAACAACACGTGTAATCATCTCAGGGGTCAAAATCATAGATTTCTTTCCAACTTCAGTATGAAATTCGTTTCTCCCATCCTCCCTTTTCATAGCATTAGAATAAAATTCTTTAACTAAAGGTACAATGGCTCTCTGGTTGACACTTACCCACTCAACCCATCCCATGTTCTCAATCATCTCCCTCAACTCACAAGCATGATCTACATAATCATCAAGTTAGATACCCCTTTCACAAAAAACCGCTCACCTAGCATACTCAGTAATGTACCTCTTCAGATTTTAGGTTCACAAAGCGAAGGTTAGAATAAGGTTCCTTAGAAATGGAAACATCAAGGATTTCTTCTTCTGAAATAGAGTTATCACCATTAGTTTTACCCATGGGTTGTTCTTGTTCATTATGTGTTTGAACTTTAGCATCCGAAGAAGATGGTGTTGTAGACTCAGACACTCCTACCTCTATAGGTTTAGAGCTAACAGAGACAGACCTCGTACCTTGGAATCGCTCCCTTGGCCTCATGCTCGTTTTTCTTGGGCTAATTATTGTCATCTTCTTCTTCGGCGACATTTTTCCAAAAACACAACTCAACCCTTTTCCTTTCTTTTGTGTGTAATGCTAACAACCTAAGAACCCTAGCTTTCAGTTTCCTAAGTTCAAAAATCTCAAATGACTATTTAATAGCCGTTGATTCTAGTAGATAGAGGGAAATAATGAGATTTATATAAGCTAGGCACTATGTAGCTATTCAGGTAAAGGTTTTCACATCCGAATATTAAATGTCTTGGGTGGGTTGCTGACCCAATCTTTATATCAGGACCAATATAAACATATCTGAATACCCAACTTCCATATCCGAATGCAATTCATCAGTAACTTTGCACCTCAGTATCTCATAGACCAGAATCTGTGGCAGCTCTTAAAAAATACTCAAGCCATGTTTGTGAACTCTCTTTTTTTCTATTTTAACACTAAATTTATTTCTAAAAACACCTAATCCTAAAAAAAAAAAAGGACAATTATAAGAAAAAAAATGCCAAATATTTTCAAATTTCTTTTTAACCAATTTACAAGCTAAACAAAACAATCTCATTTACAAAAGCAATTCAGAAAGTCACTCCAGCAAGTTTAATCACAATAAATCATCTCAACTCAATCAGTGGCAATTAAAATAGAATCTCAAACAATCTCATGTTGTTATCCCCCCAACTAAAAATAACCATTATCCTCAATGTAAGACCAAATCATGAAATGGAATTCTAAGGGAGCAAAAATACCAGATGAGCTTAATTAAGCATACTTGATTTGATATAAATGAGCTGAAAACTAGAATACTTCCAGCAATTTCTCCCCAACTTGTTCAATGCATCATACCCAAAGAAAAAAAACACATGTAAGTGAGCCGCAAAAGTTGAGCTCTAATTATATCAATGAAATCTCTCAACTATGCTCAGAAATTGAAGAATTTACAAAGAATTGAAATTTTTTGATAAAAATTACCTGCTGTGCTTCTTTCCCTTTATTCAAAGATAGAAGTCTTGAGAATAACATACACAAGTGAAACTCAAAGTTGATTTTACACATGACCACACCCCTTGAACCTTAACAAGTAGTGCTACCACTATAAGTAGACCATTGCAACTGTAATGTTTAAGATACTCAAACCAAATTTGAATAGAAAATTCCAAACCAGAAGGTTTCTCATTTTCTCAATAGGTCATTGCTTGCTTGAATGAATGAATGCTGAAACTAAAATGTTAGACTTGCAGGCTGAATTTTTTTTTTTTTTAATTAAGAGAATTGTGGTTGTTGTTGCTCAATTACCTCACTCATAAATATAGATTCTGATTAAGTGATTTGAGTAAAGAAAATTGAAATAAACTTCCCCCAAGTGTAAGGTGTGATTGTGGTACAATAAATCGGTGAGTATCAGATCAATTTCCACAGAGATCTAAGGGGCAAATGAGTGGTTAATCCTAATGGGTTAAATTGACAAAAACATGACTCACATAAATTTCAAAACAAAATGGAAAATCTGATATGATGATAGGTGTGTTTTTGGAAATGGGTTTTGAGGTTGAGGTTGTTTTGGTGGCACGAGTAGGGTCAATGGTGAGGATGGTTGGTCAAAGGTAAAAAAGAGATTAACAAATAAATATCTCATATCTTTTTCATGACACATATCAAATTCTTAGGGGAAAAGTAAAAAATAAATATAAAATTTTATAAAATATTTACTCATTTTATTGTCAAATTAATAATTTTTTTTTTTTTTTTTTTTTTTTGGGTTCCTTATCATTTTTCCTCTTCCTTTCCTTTAACTTTTACAAATTTAGTAAACGAATGTACAGCAGCATTCGAGTCTTGTTGTAGCCTAATGATCATTAGGTTGAGCCACTGTTACTTGTCACCACATGATCGATTTACGCTAGCCTTGGTAAGTCAATGGTGGCTTAGAAACACATTGCAACTACTTTGTTGAAATCTTGTCACCACATTCGCAAATTCTACTATATATTTATATATACACACAACCCTGGCTCTGATCGCATACACTCAAGTCCAATAAGTTGATTAGACCACCATCCATGAATCTAGCTTAAATCGGTTCGCATACGAAGGAATGATGGTCTGTGCTGATATTAATTTAAAATTGATTGATAAATTATCAGCAATCCCTCAAACCGGATTACGAGGACCGTGCTATATTTATCTTTTAGCGACTGAAATGTGAAATATTATTTGCTATATTTTTTTTCTAAATAATCTAGTTGTTCGAATTAATTTAATTAAAATAAAATTCTACAGTTGGTTATTTCAAAAAAGAAAAAGATATTTCACACTTAACTACAGAAGTGTAATTGCAACACAACCCCTATGCGTTAAAAAAAAAAAAAAAAAATTCTACCATATTCATAGTAATTTTCTTAAAGTCAACATCCTTACTCGGAATGGCTGGCAGAGCGATCGCACGGAGAGATACACACACACACACACACATATATATATATATATATATATACGTAATATAAAACTAATACCCACTCCATGTTGTTATCATAACCAACCCCCAACTTCAATAATCTAACCTTACTGCT
>QLOD02166108.1:0-12556 GCA_003260245.2 Sideroxylon spinosum
CAAGTTACGGAATTTCCTTAGTTATATATAAATCGAAAGCACCAAATGTCTTGCTCAAACCTCAATGCAAGCATACAATCACCAATTAGCTGTAATCTGAAGCCCTAAATCAATTACTACAACAGAAATTAGAACGTATGCACATAAAGACCAAATCAGGAAATTTAAAACACAAATTTTTAACCCCAACTTATTGGATGTTGCCGCAACTTCAATCTACCAAAAGGGCCGGAGACGAATGTTCCCGCAGGGCTGACGATTGCAGACTTGAAATGGTAATGCCGTCGAGGAATCCTTTATCTTCCCTCTGACTTTGAATCCGGGACCAAAGCTTCCTACTGACCGAGAATGCCAAGAGTGCCGTGAAGCCCAGCCACAGTCAGCGAGCTCCGAACCTACAGCGGGAGAGAGAGATAGAGAGGCACCGACGGCCCAACGACCAGAGTACGAAGACAAATACCGTGAAATTTGACGGCGAGACCAGCTGGTTGAGAGAAGGAGACCCACCGTGCGTGAAGAGAGAGAGAGCTATGAGAGAAATGAGGAAAATTGGGAGAAGAAGTGGCTTTTGGAGGGAAATGCGAGTTTTAGTCGACCGCCTTAAAGCAGTCGCCCCCGTGCAGTAGGCGGCCATTTGTGGGTTTTTCTCGGCTGCCTCCAGACGGTTGACGGTGGCCCCAGCCTACTTTGCTAGCATTTCTAGTAGTGTTGGGAACTTCAGGCCAATAATCCTCCCCAGTTTTTCTTACAAGGTTATATCTAAAGTTCTGGAAAATAGATTAAAACCTTTGATTGATATGCTTATTTCTGATAATCAATCAGCATTCATTAAAGATAAACAAATTCAAGACGATATTATTATAGCACATGAGATGTTTCATTATCTCAAACATAGAAAGAAGGGGAAAAAGTAATAATGGCCATTAAGTTGGACCTGAACAAGGCTTTTGATAGAATTTGTTGGGACAATCAATGTGGAGGCTAGGATTTGGTAGCACCTGGATTCAGTGGATTAAACAATTACATTGAGACTGTTAGATATACAATAATGGTCAATGGGGGAATTAATTGCACCATTCAACCTAATCGAGGCATTAAACAAGGTAATCTCATTTCCCCCTTCCTTAATCTTATAGCATCTGAAGGTCTATGCTTCCCTTTGGGTAAGGCTATGGCACAAGGTCAAATACCTGGGAATAAAATCAACAACCTATAAGCCATTTATTATTTGTTGATAATTACTTATTCTTTCTCCACTCTAATTTGTGAAGTAATCTCTTTTAAAGTTTCCTCAGGAGTTCAGTGAAGCCTCGGGTCTTTCCATCAATTATCAGAAATCTTCAGTATTCCTCTCACCAAACACAGGGAGGCAAATAACTTACAAATCTTGGGGATGAAGGCCATAGATGCGCACTTAAATATTTGGGCTTTCCTGTTGATTGGGATAACTCAAAAAGAATAGCTATGGCATATATAAAAGACGGGATTCTTTCAAATCTCTAGGGGTGAAAAAAACATTTTTGTCACTAGAGAGGAAGGAAATCCTTATCAAATATGTGGCCCAAGCCATACCTTCCTTCCCCATGATGTGCTTTAAACTTCTCACTTCCTTTTATCACCAACTCAATGTAGTTATTAGGAAATTTTGGTGGGAGGAATGGAGGACAGGAATAAAATCAACTGGTGCAAATGGCATACACTTGGTGGTCTAGGTTTCAGAGATATGGAAAGCTTCAATCTAGCTCTTTTGGCTAAGCAATATTGGAGTCTACTCAAAAATCCATATCAGCTTTAGGCAAGAATTTTAAAGGGAATTTATTTTCCAAAAACTACCCCTCTCAATGCCAAAAAAGTTATAAGGCTTCTTAGGTCTGGTGTGCCCTATGTTAAGGTAGAGACCTTTTATAGACTAGTTTAAGATGGAACATTACCTCAGGAGAGTCCATTCACATCTAGAAAGGCTATTGGACTCCTACTTTTAATAAATCTCAAGTCCTCTGCATAAAACCACCAAATTGCTCACTCTCTCTTGTCAAGGAACTTATCTGAACCACCTATCAATAGGATCTTAGCATAATTCATAATCTTTTTACAGAGTAAGAAGCCAAAAACATTTCAGCTATTCCCCTCTCTTGGAGAAGTGATTCAAAGGATGAACTCATTTGGAATTTTTCTAAGCAGGGTACTTATAATGTGAAGTCTAAATATCATATTGCAGTAATGAACAAAGGCCTGCATAACACTAACTCCTATTCTTCAAATGACTCTTTATCAACGCTCTGGAAAGCTCTATGGAGCATTAATGCCCTTTCAAAGATTAAACACTTCATAAGGAAATTCTACAAAAACTTCCTACTAACCAGGTCCAATTTGGTCAAAAAAATGTGCTATAAGATTTCAAGTTGCCCCACGTACCACACTGAAGATGAATTTATGGAGCATGTAGTTTTTAGATGGCAATGGATCGGAAGAGTTTGGTTCGGTAGCAACCAAACATATAATTTTCATAAAGGTGCATTAGGAGTAGACATTGCTTCTTTGAAACTCCGAGGTTCTTTTTCTAACAAAAATTTTAGAAAATCATGATCAAATGATTTACTAGTCCTTACCCTTTTACTTTATCTAGGTTCATCTTCATTTTCTTTTTCCAAAGACCGTTTGTCTTGATCATTTCTAACTACACTTTCATAAGTTCTTTTGAGGTAACTTATTTCTTGTGTAAGTTTATAAGGAAATATATTCTTAAAGAATGATGCATTCCTAGACTCAATAATAGTATTCTTATGTACCTCAGAATTATCTGACTTATGTATAGGAAATCGATATACACTACTGTTATGAATATATCCTATGAATATACAGTCAATAGTAGGTCCAATTTTAGTCCTTTTAGGAGTATGAATTGCAACCTTAGCTAGACAGCTTCACACTCCTTAGAATTTATAGGTAGGTTCTCGATCTTTCCATAATTCAGAAGGAGTTTTTGGCTAATTTTTATGGAGTATCTTGTTAAGAACATAATTTACAGAAAGCAAGGCTTCCCCCATAAATTCTGGGTGCACCAGAACTTATTAACATAGCATTCATTATCTCTTTTAAGATTCTATTCTTACACTCAATAATTCCATTTTATTGAGGTGCGTAAGGTGCAATTGTTTAATGAATAATACTATATTTAGTTCAAATTTGTGCAAAAAAATGAGTCATATTCACCACTTCTATCACTCCTTAGCATTTTTATTTTTTTGCTAAGTTGGTTCTCAACTTCATTCTTATATTGTATAAACATTTCTAATGCTTCATCTTTGATTCTTAGCAAATATGCATAACAGTATCTTGTACTATCATCAATAAAAGTACTGAAATATTTTTTCCCACCTCTAGTTTGAACATACTTCAAATCATAAATATCTGTGTGACTTAATTCTAAAGGTTTAGTATTTCTTTTAATTGCATGAAAGAAATCTTTAGCCAATTTGGTTTTAAGATAAGTTTCACACTTATATTCCACATCAACATTAAATTTTGACAAAATATTTAAATTCATTAATCTTCTTAAAGTGTCAAAATTCATATGTCCTAATCTACCATGCCAAACATCAATAGGCTTAAGCAAGTAAGCAGAAGATAAATTATTGTTAATCATTGATGCAACAGTCATTATATTAAGTTTAAATAGGCCATCACATATGTACCCTTTTCCAATGTACATACCATTTTTAGTCAATACTAATTTATCAGACTCAAATACTAGTCTAAACCATTTCTTGCTTAATACTATCCTTAAAACCAAGTTCTTGTGAATATCAACCAGATGAAGTACATCATTAAGAGTAAGCTCCTTTCCTGAAGTCATCTTTAACACAATCTTTCCTTGTCCCTCAAGCTTGGAGGTTGCTAAATTGTCTATGTATAGTTGTTCTACTTCTGCAGCTTGGTAAGATGAGAACTCGCACCTATTGGTACAGATGTGACGAGACTCACCGTTTTTTTGGATTACTTCTAATTAGGTTCACTCAGAGACAACTATTAAAGGATGCATATCATCCATATGACTTTTCCATTTCAGTTATATTAGCTTGATTTGTTTTTTTCTTTTTCTAAGGCGGCTCTTAAGCTTTCCGCATACGACAGTCATTTACTCGATGGTCGGGTTTCTCACGGACATAGCAATTTCCATGAAACCTTTTAAAGTTGCCAGCCCTCAAGTTTTCTCCAACGTACTTCCTTTCATTGTTGGTATGTTTCACTTGTTCTATTACATTTACCTTGGATACCATCTGTTAATATCCACTTTTCTTCTCAGAGTTGCGGTTATCTTTTTCTATCCTCAACCTCACAATAAAATCTTCAAATTTCATTTTCTTGCGCTTATGCTTGAGATAATTTTTGAATTCTTTCTAAGTTGGCAGTAATTTTTCAATTATTGTAGCAACTTGGAATGACTCACCGATTGTCATCCCCTCTGCATATATCTCATGTATGATTACTTAGAGATCTTGAACTTGATTGATTACACTCCTTGAATCAATCATTTTGTATTCAAAAAATTTGTTGACAACAAATTTCTTCGAATCAACATCTTCTGGCTTGTACTTTTTATCTGAAGACTCCCTGAGTTTCTTAGATGTTTGTATTGGACTATACATGTTATACAACATGTTGTCCAATCCATTAAGGATATAGTTACAGCACACAAAATCGGCATGTTTCCAAGCCTCAACTACCGCTACAACATGACTATCAGTATCATTCTTATCCAGATATGGCACATGTTCTTTAAGAAATTATGCCAAATTCAGTGTAGTAAGATAAAATAGCATCTTCTATTACCATATTTTGAAATCTATACCACTTAATTTTTCTGGCTTCTCACCATGGCCAATTGGTACATTAGAAGCAGTGACCGGTGTTATAACCGGAACAGTAACATAATTTACTTTCTCGCTTATCATGTTTCAATCTAGAAAATTGACAAATTAACAGATTTTAATTTAAAATATTACACTTTGCAAAAATATTTAAATGTGCAGTAATTTACACAATAAAAAATTAAATAGTACTACAGTACTGTATCTATTAAAAATTATGCAATGAAACGAAAAATGTTTACACCCGACACTTCTAAATATCCCCTGTAATAAATTCTACGACAGAGTGAAAATTCCAGTGCAAATATATTGAACTATACAGTAAATTTGAAGATTATAGTATAAATTAAAATTCTACTTACTAAAACAGAATACTTAACGATTATTGAAGTTGATTTGACTCGGGCCGAGAACAATAAAATTGATTTGATTGTTTAAAGAATCAATTGAGTACACCCAGGAAAAGAAATCTTTAGTTTTGTGTAGAATTATATTTCTTGTGTTCAGAACTACGCAATAAATGCACAACAATCAAGTGAACTAGTGAACAAACAAACCAAAAAATTAAAAAACAAAAAATGAACTTGACAGGACTTATTAGAAGTTCACAAAACTGCAAGTGATATGGCTTTTAATTACACTACTATTATATATTATTTATCAATCAAAGTTTTAAAATTTGGTCAAAAGTTAAACATTAAACACAAGTACACTATAACTAGGCATGTAGATGGGCCGGGTCGGGCTCGACCCATCCCTTGACCCACGGTCAGCCCGGCCCGTGGCTGACCCTCCCTCTCCCGCCCCTCCATATTTCGGGTCGAGTCATGTAAGGGTCACAAATCCCCATCCCAATTGACCCAGGCTATTTTTTTAATATTTTTTTATTTTTAAATTAAATCAAATACAAAATAAAACTCAAACAAACACATTAAAATAATTATTGACAATAACTAAAATTTATTAAACAACAAACAATTACATAATTATCAATATTACAAATATAAACAAAAATAAAATAAATGATAGAGTAATAAATAGTTGCATCACTTCACATCTTATACATCCCAACTAAGTTGGCACCTCTGAGAGTGACTATCATTATTAAATATTACTCTATATATACATCATTATCAATCATCACTAGATCCACTACTACGTTCTTCTCTTTCACCCAAATACATTGCATCAAAATCAAGAATAAGTTGCTTTTTTTCGGCATCTTCTTGTTGTCTATTTTCGGCGAGATACCAATCTCGTAAGTACATTAAGGCCTCTACTATCGGAGGGGCCAATCGACTCTTGAATTGACTGATAACACGCCCACTTGCTTGCTCGGATGCTATTGTAGAAACTGAAAATGCGAGGATATCACGGGCTAAAGCTGAAAAGACTGTAAACTTAGACTATTGTCCCTTCCACCAATCTAAAAGATTGAAATCATCCTCATGTTCTATCGAAGGTGCATAAGATAATGTTGCAGGTCGGATGAAGTTGAACTGCTACTCGCTGATGAATCTATCCGTCGAGATGTAATTCTCCTCCAAAGGAATGGGTCGCCAAAGTCGCGGTGAGAAGATGCCGTTGTGGCGGTGGTTGTGTGGCAGTTGTACGATTAGTATCATACCGACCCATTATAACTTGCATTTGTTCTTTAATATTATTTAATTATTCATGGACAGTTTCAGTACCATATGTCATATCTAATAATTGAAAAAATATATCTTCTTTATATCTAGTGTCTAAAATAGTGGCAATACCAAAATGTATAGGAAGTGGGTAAAAATATTCATCAAATTTGTTTTTCATTGTAACAACCATAGCAATATAATATTCTTGAACAATATATTTTTTGAAAATACCATCAATTACAACCAATTGATAAACAACAGTAGAAGAGGTAAGATAATAAATTCCATAAAATATTTTTGTAGCAATATCAAAAACATGTAAAAAAATATTTATAAAAAATTACATTTGCCCAATCAATGGCTTCAATTGGATCTAAACCAATACTTTGATTACTTAAAATAAATAAATCAATTTCTTTTTGATATTTAATTGCTACTTTTAACATAACATAGGTTGAATTCCATCTTATTTTAATTTCCATAGGTAATTTCCTAGGTTTTAAACCAATTTGATTACATATTGCGCCAAAAAAATGAATTCTTTTTGGAGAACTCATTGTACAATTAAATTGTACAATAGATGATTCTAAATAGCCAATCCATCTTTTACAATTAAATTAAGTATATAGGTGCAACAACACCCGTGAATTAATTGACCCTTTGTAGGCATAGCACTCAATAAGTAATTAAAACAAACGTCGTTATATGAAGCATTATCTAAAGTAATGGAAAATATTTTTCTACATAAATTCCATGATGCAAGTTCATGAAAAATAAGTTCTCCAACACTCAATCCACTAAAAGGTTGTTCAACTAATTTAATGGAAATAATGCATTTATTTACTTTCCAATTTTCGTCAATGTAATGTGCAATTATACAAAAATATTAAATATCTTGGCAAGAATTCCACATATCAGAAGTCAAATAGACATTTCTTCAAAACTGTTAAAAAAGTTTTTAATTCATCTTTTTTTTGTTTCAAAATCTCGTAAAATTTTATTTTTTGAAATATTTCTTGAAAAATCGTGATATTGTGGTGTAAAACTATCACGAATAAATTCTTTCAAATTTGGATTTCACTCATTGTGAAAGGTTGTTCATCTTTGACAATATATCTAATTAAATTATTTTGTGTTCTTGTGGGATCATAAGAAAAAATATTTAAATTACCCCCTTCACTACCTCATTAAGTTTGTGTAACTCGTGAAAAATATTAATTAATTACAGAATTGATGTGGGGATCATGCCGGTGCTTTCTATTTAAATGTCTTTTTAGGTGACTAATTCCAGAAGTAGTCCTACCATCTAATAAATCCCCACAAATATTACATTTATCCTTATGCATTCCATGATCGCGTGGAATTCTAGTAAAAAAGTCTCACGCTTTTGAAGAGGCACGCTGTTGGCTTTGACGTGATGATGATGCACCAACATCAGCACTTGTGCTAGTAGGTGTTGGTATTGATAGTGATGCAAATTGTTCCATTTGTTCTTGAGGGGGAAAAGATATTGAATCCCCACCCTCCAAATCAGAAAAATGGAAGTCTCTAGGATCCATTTGGAAAAATTAATTTGATGGTAAAATTAAAGTATGCAATTAAAAAAAAATTGTATGTATGTAAATTAAAAAAAAAATACTAACTTGGAATAAATTGAAGCTTTGAAACCCTTGATCTTTATATCTTCACTTCAATTTGATAGAATTGTTTGCACTTGAGCACAATTCAAGAAAACTTGAGAGTTGCTAGGTTAATAATTGTAGTATAGAACTTTGAGAGACAAATAGAGTTTTTGGAGTGTTGGATGAAATAAGTTTGGGGGTATTTATAATAGAAGGTTGGGAGGCTTTGTAATAATTTTTAGTGGTTTTTTTGTAATTATAATTTTTTTTTCTTACCGTTCTGCCGGCCAACGAGTAAAAACCTGACAACAGGCGACAACAAACAAAAAAATTACCAACGGCTAAAGAAAAAAAGATAATAAAAAAAACCCTCTCTCTCTCTAACAGCTCGGAAAAGAGAAAAAAAAAAAAAAAAAAAAGGCCTACACTAACACATTAACACTACCCCCTGCCCTCTATTACGCTACCTAGTACCTACCCTACCCCTCTTTAATGGTTGCTGGTCTGCACTCTGCACACTGTAGAGTTGCAGACTTCTTGGAAGTTGGAAGTTGGCGAAAAAACAAAAAAAAAATGAAAAGAAGGTGCGGGGCGCGAACAGGGCAACGGGGTCGGGTCTCAGGGCGAGTCACGAGCCAAGCCCGGACCCAAGCAAAAAGGGTTGGACCGGTCGGGCCGAGCTTGTACGGATTGATTGGGCGGGGCGGGGCAGGGTGATATTCGGGTCGGGCCGGCCGGGTTGCGGGCTGACCCGCCCCTATTACATACCTAACTATAACCAAAAAATCAAGTTCCTTTTAAAAAATTTCCTTGAAAATTTTGTACTTCAGTTTCTCAAAACAAAACAGAAACGGAAAATAACAAAATCATTTTATGTCCAATACAGGAACTACGCACTGGCTAGAAATGGAAATTATTTTCAATTATAAACAGTGCGGTGAAAATCAGCGTAGTAAATGAATACCAAAACGAGACTAGGTAAACCAAAATTCAAAAGTTGTACAGCGCAATGCGCAGAAGTCTTGCAGCAAACAAAAAACAAATTTGACGCAAAAGTTAAGAAAATCAGTGACCGAAACCAAAGAGAAATTAAATAACATAGAATTGCGCGGGAAAAAAAAGTACTTTTCCAAAAAATACAGAAAAGAAACTATGTAGAAAAAAAAAACAATGACTAACTGAAGAATTCAGCCTTAGGATTGCTGAAAATTTTATTGAATCAATCACTATTTTGTATAAAACAAAATTACAAAATTAAAACTTACAATTTTGGCACAGAAATTTGAACACACTAATCAACCGTAGTGTTGGACACTATATTCCTAAAATTGAATTCGTCTCCCATATTTGCTTCTGATTTCAAAAGACGTCAGCCGCCCAGGATAAAATGATCATCACACAAAAGGAAACGATAATTTGTGTATTCTAATGAACCAACTCTTCGTTTGTACTTTTTATATGTAGGAAAAATTTTGCATACAAATTTTTATGCAAAAATAATGATTAAATATGCAGCCATTAGATTTCTATTGAAACAACAGACACCAGTCATGTCTGCTGGCTTACTTGTCTATTAGAGAGATGAGTTAAAAATAATAGAATTTTGACCCAACCCAAACCCAAGTCTGGAGCAAAAGGTGTATTGCCCGGACACCCTAACCGGCCCACATCACCCGGCCCCACGAGCATCGTGTGAGAGGTAAATCAGGAAGCCAGCGGCCCCACCGAGGGGGTTGGCATTGACCGGTTGCCACAAGGAGCCCACCCTATGTTTCAAGGGTGTTGCTCCCACGCTGCAGCAGAGCCGGCTCGAACCCTTGCCATCTGGAGCAAAGCCCCCTCGGTGTTGCCAACTGACCTATGCCCTGGGGGCAACCCAAACCCAAGTCTAATCTAGGCCGAACGGGTCACATGAGAAACATGGGCTAATCCATCAAGGTCTTCCATTTACCATACATGGGTATCCCTTGGGCTTCTCCCCTTTTTCCAACTTTGGTACATATAAGTCTATTAAATTTTTCATAGATTTCAATATGGAACAAACCCAATTTCATATTGCCAAAATCCTCATTTTGAAGCTAATTTTCGTTCAAACTATTCATGGTTTTGAATAATTGAATGTAGAACTATAAAGTTCGTATAGAATATTTTAAATTCCATATTTAATCCAAATCTAATAATATGTGGACCCCATATAAATATTGGTTTAAATTCTGAAAAAGATCATGGTTAAAACTATAAATTCCACCACTTTGTTCCATTGCTCTTGTACTCGGTATATTTTATTATTGAAGGAACAGGTGAAACAATATTTGTCACATTAGGACATTTCCATATGGTTTTAAGTTGACTTCTAATCATATAACTGTGGTCTAAGGTTCAGAACTTAATAAACTAGCGCAGTGAAATCATGACGAGTGAATTCACCTTTTCTTACGTACTCATTTATTTTACTATTCATTGATGAATGCTCCAGTGAAATCATATTGTCTTGTTTAGAGTTTTGTAGTTGATGGTTTTAATGTCAACTTTCAATAAATTTTATAAGGTCACATGTCTTGAAAAATCCAAAAATTTTCTTATGCCATCCGTAACCTAAATTTCCTTCAGGTTAAAAAGTTTTAGGCTTAGGCTAGCTTAGAGCAATGACCACAAGGTTAGAGGGAAGATCTTGTCAAACCATTATATGGTAAGCAATTTTTTTTTTTTTTTTCTTGATGGAATATAAACTAGGGTTAGGGGACACCAAATAGATGATTTCATTTTCAGGGTTTTCAGCAAATGATGATGATGATGATGAAGTTACAGTTCAATCCTGTATCACCTTATCTTCGATTTATTTATCTGCTACCAATGCCAAAATTTTAGCATCAGATTGTTTTTAGTTGATTCAGTGTGATTTGCACTTTGCATATGTATCAGGTAGACCAAATAAATGCTTTGCCTTCCAAGTTTATGAGCAAGCAACGGCAATGAGTAACATTGTTCAATCCATGTCTGCAATAAATTGGTATTGATCTTTTTTCTCAATACATTGTTGAAAAATCTTATAAGGAAAAATCTATTTTTGGATTAACCTTTTGGTCGAGATGAGAATATATTATAGTGCTTAAGATTTTGCAGAGAATCATAGAGCACCAATAAACATAAAAGATAAGTCATTTTTTATCTTAATGAAGTTACGGGTTTGTTTGGTTAATTTGCATGCCTTGTGTCAAATATTGATCTTTTGCTACTTATGTCTCCTCAATCATCGTAATGATATTAAGATATTCAGATGAACGATAACCATCTCATGGACCAAATGCGTAGACTGTGATGCCAGTTATATGTAACTTGACTGTAGAAAATTGACGGAGAATCATACCCCTAGACCAGTCAAAGGATAAGTGCAACATCGATCTTGTTTGATTGCTTAATTCTTTACTTATAATTTGATTGGTTAACATAGTTTTGATGGCAATGATTAATTTTGACATTAGAATTACTAGTCATAGGATGACATATTAATTTGTGGTATTCATTTAATTGTTAACTTACACCCAATTTGATAATGATATCTGTTGTTTTTCAATAAACGTTAAAAGAGTAATCAAAATCAATTAAACTACAAACAAAAGAGTCAATACCAGAATGTATGCTAACTACATGTAGCCCCCATTATAGAATATTTCAAAAGTTAGATCAATCCTTAATCTAAAAAAGTAAAAATTGCTAATTGGCAAGTTATTTTCCATTTACGTGCTTGATAGGTTATATATAGCTAGATCGTCTTTATATGTCTTGAATTTGGATTTGGTTAAAATAGTCTAAATTTTAGTTCTTGGGGTTATTTAGTGGGTTTTTCTTCATGGATATATAGACCAAGATCAGGATAAACTTAAATGCTTTCCTTTCAAGTTTTATGAACAAGCGATGGCGATGAAGTTAGAGGTTCAAATTTTAATTCTGTATCATCTTACCTTTAGATCTTTCTACTAAAAAAAATACAACACTAGCTATCAAAATGCTTTCTTTTGATAGAGCGTTTGATTTTTATTCATAAATATGTTACGCTCGATCATATAAAAGCTTTGTTTTCTAGGTTTACGAGCAAGCAGCAACGGTACTCAAGTTAACAAAGTTCAACGTGCATTAAATTGGTATCATTAATTTCTTGTAATTGTTACTTCTTAGAATCATAGCCTTCTGTTGAAAAATCTTGTGAGGGAACACATTCTTTTAGATTGGGAAACATTTTTGTCGAATTGAGATTAAATTACACTTTTTAAGATTTAGCACAGAATCACATACAACCAAAGCTAGTTCATTTTCTGATCTTACTGAAGTTAAGGGGTGTGTTGCTGAAGCAGCAACCACCCAAGTCGGTGGCACAAGCTGTAAGGAGGTCGGTGCCTCCATTGTTGACAGTGAAGAACACAAGAGCCGCACT
>QLOD02166157.1:0-12551 GCA_003260245.2 Sideroxylon spinosum
TTTAAATCTATTTTAACTTGTTTCGAAAACATTCAAAAACAGAAATCTTTAACCACATTCATTTGAAATCACTGGTATAGGTTTCCGATTTTAACTTTCTACATAATTTTGAAGAAGATTATACATAGGTTTCGAGTAAAACTTTGAATTCCTTTGTCTGAAAAGCTTTCAAAAATAAAAATCTTTAACCATATTCGCTTGAAATCACTGATAGTGGTTTTTGATTCAAATATTCTTAATAATTTTTGACCAAAATAGAATTTTAAGTTTGAAAGTAAATATCCTAAAGTAAAGTAGTAAACTACCCTAACTTGCAAGTTGGATCAAGAACTTCTTCTTTATTGCTTTCATTAATCGATTTTGAGTATCGAAGTAATTTAATTAGATTAAATTATTATCCAATTTATTTTGAATTACAAAGAAATAGAAATTTAATTGAATTGTTAAAGTTATTTCGTAACGATAATTTAATCATTAGTTTTAATTTTACTTGTTTTTATTTATTTTATTTCTGTTAAATTCTAAGACTTAGTGAAATTGAACACCAAACCTTTTTTACATTAAACCCTAAAGTTTATTCGTAACCTAAAAACTAAATAACATAGGCTCCCTGTGAATTCGACCTCAGACTCACCGAGTTCAAAACTACGACTACTCTCTTGCATTTGAGAGGAAGACTCCAAACACATTTTAGGGTCGGTTAAGTTTTTGGCGCCGTTGACCAAAATTTAGTCTTAGGTAAGTTTGGATTTGTTTTATTTCATTTATCAAAAATTTAAACCTTAAAAAAAAAAAAAAAAACTTTGTAAATATCTAGAATTGCATGCTTTTAAGGTCGGGTAGAGTTTTAGGGGAAAATACATAACTAGAAGACCCATCCTACCAACTTTCATACTCAAGCTCTTACACAATCATTTCATTAGATAATTCTTCATCTTTTAATTCAATGGCTAAAGCAGAGGATGATGTGAGTGCCCAAGAGGACAATGAAGATAATCCTGGTCCTATTCTAATAAGAAACCATCTGAACCCAACTAGGTAAACCACATCTTCGTGTATCATCTTGCCTTTGAATAGGGGGAATTTCACACTTAGGCTTGGGATCACCCAACTTCTTCCTACATTCTGTGGTCTAGATTCTGAGAATCCATACAACCATCTGAGAGAGTTTGAGGAAGTGAGTAACACATGCATGGACCAAAATGCCAATGAGGATGTAGTGCGCCTCCAACTTTTTCCATTTTTGCTTAAGGATAAGGCTAAATTTTGGCTCAATTCCCTTCGTCCTCGTTCCATTGGAACTTGGCGTGAGATGCAAACCAAGTTTTTGAGAAAATACTTCCCAACCTAAAAGACTCAGCATTTTAGGAGACAGATAACTATCTTTTCTTTTAAACCTAATGAGAATTTCTGTCATGCTTAGGAAAGATTTAAAGACATTTTAATGGCCTGTTCTTACCATGGTTTTGAGTCATGGAGACTTATGAGTATCTTCCACGAGTCTTTGACTCCCAGTCTTGAACAACGTGTGTCAACCATATGCAATGGTACCTTATTTGATAAGACTGCAGAGGACGGCATGGATTTCTTTGACATGGTGGTCGAAGATTCAAATGATTGGGAAATTGGACCCCCATCTACTTCTGAACATAGGAACCCCTTACCGAGTGGCCAATTGGAATTAAGCGAGAGTGATGGCTACAGAGATAGACTATTCGCTCTGCAGAATAAGCTAGATTCTCTCGAACTCAAGAGTAAAGAGAAAGTAGTTACCCTAAAATCCCTTTACTTGAAGAAGTTGCTTATGGCCAAACCTACATCAATGATTCCCAACATCGATAATTTCATAATAAAGGACAAGGAAATCCCTCTCATCATCAAGGTGGAATGCCAATTATCAAGGGGGAACCCAGCTTCCAACTTTTATCCCCCGGGGTGGAGACCTCCACCTAGTATTCCATGGAGGAATGACCATCAAAATCAACCATTTCAACCACTTCTGGTACCACCACCTCAATTCCAACAGTTTAATCCTGCTGTTATGCAACCCGTACAAAAGGGGGCCTTTGAGGACACTCTTCATCAAGTTATGCATCAGTAGTTGAACATTAATAACCAAGTGACTCAAGCTTTAGATGATATACAGGGACAAGTTTCCAAATTAACTCAAGCCATGAGTACCACTCAAAGTGGTAAAATACCCGCTTAAACTTTCCCAAATCCTAAAGGACAAGTAAATGTTACTGAAGCATCAACCTCGGGTACCACCCCACATGAACAGGTGCAGTTTATCATCACTTTGAGAAGTGGCAAAGTCATTTAGAAACCTGTAGATCTTAGAGCCAATACCTCTAGTGCTAAAATGGGACGAAAGGTTAGTGAGGATGTTGAGGAACCAATTGATGTATAGGTTGAGAAGGAGAGAGGGGGTGAGAATATAGAGAGTGAGGTGAAGAAAAATGAGAAAGAATCTAGAGAGAAAGAATAGAAAATGTAGTAAAAAGGTCGGATAGGCAAGTAGATCAAACTATTGAACACATTCCCAAACCACTTTTTCCCCAAAGATTAGGAAAAGGCAAGAATGAGATATTGAACTTAGAAGTTTATGAAATTTTTAAACAAGTGCGAAACAACATCCCATTACCTGAAGTTATCAAGCAAAATCCTTCTTATGCTATATTTTTAAAGGATATGTGCACTGTAAAAAGAAAACTCAATGCTAAGGAGAAAACCTTTTTGACCAAACAAGTAAGTGCCATACTCCAATGTGATACCCCTCCTAAATACAAAGATCCTATATATCCAACCATTTCATGCGTAATTGGGAATCACATCATAGATAAAGCACTTCTTGACCTAGGCGCTAGTGTTAATTTATTGCCCTACACTGTCTATCAGCAACCAGGTTTAGGTGAGTTAAAACCCACTAAAGCAAAACTGCAGTTAGCTGATCATTCAATTAAGATGCCACGAGGGATAGTGGAAGATGTGTTAGTGTAGGTAGACAAATTCTACTTTCTAGCTGATTTCATTTTCTTTCGGGTAGAAAAACAAATGGGGGATTTTGAGGATATTAGGGAAGTAGATGTGATTCATGCTTTAAGTGAAGAATACTTTGAGAAGACTTTATTAGATGATCCATTAGAGCGAGTGACCGACCCTAAAATGTATTTAGGTTCTTCCTCTCAAGTGCAAGAGGGTAGTCGTAGTTTTAAACTCGGTGAGTCCAAGGTCAAATTCACAGGGAGCCTATGTTATTTAATTTTTAGGTTTCGAATGGATATGAGGGCAAATGTAAAAGAGGTTTGATGTCCAGTTTCACTAAGTCCTAGAATTTAACAGAAATAAACAAATAAAAAAAAGTAAAATTAAAACTAATGATTAAATTAACGTTACGAAATAACTTTAATAATTCAATTTAATTTCTATTTCTTTGTAATTCAGAATAAATTGAAAAATAATTTAATCTAATTAAAATACTACGATACTCAGAATCGATTAATGAAATCAATAAAGAAGAAGTTCTTGATTCAACTTGCAAGTCAGGGTAGTTCACTACTTTACTCTGGGATATTTACTTTAAATCTTGAAATGGTTGGACATCCAGGATCTTTGTACTTAGGAGGGGTATCACGTTGGAGTATGGCACTTACTTGTTCAGTCAAAAAGGTTTTCTCCTTAACATTAAGTTTTCTTTTTACAGTGCACATATCCTCTAAGAATTTAGTACAAGAAGGATTCTGCTTGATAGCTTCGAGTAAAGGGATGTTGATTCTCACTTGTTTAAAAATTTCATAAATTTCTGAGTTCAACATCTCATTCTTGCCTTTTACTAATCTTTGGGGAAAAGGTGGTTTCGGAATGTGTTCAATAGTTTGTTCTACTTGCCTATTCGATGTTTTTACCACATTTTTCTATTCTTTCTCTCTAGGTTCTTTCTCATTTTCTTTCACCTCACTCTTTGTATTCTCACCCTCTCTCTCCTCCTCAACCTCTACTTCAATTGGTTCCTCAACATCCTTACTAACCTTTGGTTCTATTTTAGCACTAGAGGTATTGGCTCTAGGGTCTATAGGATTCTGAATGACTTTGTCACTTCTCAAAGTGGTGACAAACTGCACCTATTCATGTGGGGTGGCACCCGAGGTTGATGTTTTAGTAACATTTACTTGTCCTTTAGGGTTTGGGAAAGTTTGAGCGGGTATTTTACCACTTTGGGTGGTGCTCATGGCTTGAGTTAATTTGAAAACTTTTCCCCGTATGTCATCTAAAGCTCGAGTCACTTGGTTATTAATGTTCAACTGCTAATGCATAAATTAATGAAGAGTGTCCTCAGGGCCCTCTTTTGTATAGGTTGCATGACTGTAGGATTGGGCTGTTGGAATTGAGGTGGTGGTTGAAATGGTTGATTTTGATGGTCATTCCTCCATGGAATACCAGGTGGAGGTCTCCACCCTGGGAAATAAAAGTTGGAAGCTGAGTTTCCCTCTTGATAATTGACATTCCCAGCTTGATGGTGAGAGGGATTTCCTTGGCCTCTATTCTAAAATGATCGGTTTTGGGAACCATTAACATAGGTCTGGCCATAAGCAACTTTCTTAAGTAAAGGGATTTCAGGGTAAGAATTAGCATCGCACTTGATCACAGGCTATACAAGCCATATTCACTGTAGCTATTCTCTTTACTCTTGAGTTCAAGAGAGTCTTGCTTATTCTGCTGAGCGGATAATCTAGCTCTCAAGTCATCAGTCTCGCTTAATTCCAATTGGCCACTAGATAAGGGGTTCCTATGTTCAGAAGAAGATGGGGGTCCAATTTCTCAATCATTTGAATCTTCAGGCACCATGTCAAAAGAAATCCATGGCGTTCTCTGCAGTTTTATCAAATAAAGTACCATTGGACATGGTTGACATAAGTTGTTTAAGACTGGGAGTCAAAGACTTGTAGAAGATACTCACAAGTCTCCAGGACTCAAAACCATGGTGAGTACAGGCCATTAAAAGATTTTTAAATCTTTCCCAAGCACGACAAAAATTCTCATTAGGTTTACAAGAAAAGGTAGTTATCTGTCTCCTAAAATACTGAGCCTTTTGGGTCGAGAAGTATATTCTCAAAAACTTGGTTTGCATCTCACGCCAAGTTCCAATGGAACGAGGACGAAAGAAATTGAGCCAAAATTTGGTCTTGTCCTTAAGTGAAAATGGAAAGAGTTGGAGGCGCACTACATCTTCATTACTAGTTTGGTCCATGCATCTATTACTCACTTCCTCAAATTCTCTCAGATGGTTGTATGGATTCTCAGAATCTAGACCATAAAATGTAGTAAGAAGTTGGATGATCCCAGGCTTAGGTGTGAAATTCCCCCTATTCAAAGGCAAGATGATACACGAAGGTGTGGTTTGCCTAGTTGGGTTCAGATGGTTTCTCACTGGGGTAGAACCAGGATTATCTTCATTGTTCCCGTGGACACTTACATCGTCCTCTACTCTAGCCATTGAATTAAAAGATGAGGAATTATCTAATGAAATGGTTGTGTAAGAGTTTGAGTGTGAAATTTGGTAGGATGGGACTTCTAGTTCAGTATTTTCCACTAAGACTGTACCCGACCTTAAAAGCATACAATTCTAGATATCCCCAAAGTTTTTTTTTTTTTAATTCTTATTTTTTTAAATGAAATAAAACAAATCCAAACTTACCAAAAACTAAATTTTGGCTCCCTGGCAATGGAGCTAAAAACTTGATTGACCCTAAAATCTATTTGGGTTCTTCCTCTTAAGTGCAAGAGGGTAGTCGTAGTTTTAAACTCGGTGAGTCCGAGGTCAAATTCACAGGGAGCCTATGTTATTTAATTTTTAGGTTTCGAATGGATATGAGGGTGAATGTAAAAGAGGTTTGGTGTTCAGTTTCACTAAGTCCTAGAATTTAACAGAAATAAAACAAATGAAAACAAGTAAAATTAAAACTAATGATTAAATTACCATTACGAAATAACTATAATAATTCAATTGAATTTCTATTTCTTTGTAATTCAAAATAAATTGAAAATAATTTAATCTAATTAAATTACTACAATACTCAGAATCGATTAATGAAATCAATAAAGAAGAAGTTCTTGATTCAACTTGCAAGTCAGGATAGTTCACTATTTTACTCTGGGATATTTACTTTGAAACTTGAAATTCTATTTTGTTCAAAAATTATTAAGAACATTTGAATCAAAAACCAGTACCATTAATTTCAAGCGAATATGGTTAAATATTTTTGTTTTCGAAAGCTTTTCAAACAAACAAACTCAAAGTTTTACACGAAACCTAATTATAATCTTGTTCAAAATTATGTAGAAAGTTAAAATCAAAAACCTGTACCGGTGATTTCAAACGAATGTAGTTAAAGATTTTCACTTTCGAATGTTTTCGAATCAAGGTAAAATAAATTTAAAAATGGTAAATCTCTACACATGTGCTTTCAAAACCCATGCAAAAGATCTACGTAGATCCCAGAGTATTTTCATGAACAACCCGTTCTTGATTCGTTGAATCAAGAGCTAGGGTTTCTACGCTAACATTATTTCAAATGAACAAAAGCAATAAAAATATAAATCATCATTTGATCTATTAATTGAAATCTAAAAATCGTATATTAAAGTACTTGAACGAAAGAAACTTACATCGAAATCAATTTTGAAAAAGCGTAGGCAAAAATAAGTGTAGTGAAGAACAAGAACACATCGTACGAATCCATAAAGCTCTCAAAAATAATCTAAAAACTCTCTTAAAATGTTCTCTTAAACAAAAATATGAAAAGAATGAAAGTATGGAGCTCCTCCAAGCAACTGCTCAATGGGTATTTATAGCCCATGCACAAAACCCTAAAAAAATAACCAAAATCACAGAACCTCGGGTGTCCCAGGTGTCCGGACACCCAAATGGGATGTCTGGACGGTTGTAGCTCCATGTTCCAATTTTTGTCTTCTGTGGTCCTGAGGGTGTCTGGACACTTTTGCATGTAAGTGTTCTTGATATCTGCTACGATTTTGACCTTGAATACGAAAGACTCAGGCTTCGGATAAAACACAAAAGTTGTAGATATTCAAGTCTCATTTTCAATCCAAAAAGAATCGCATCAATCAGAGTTGTGAGTGAAAAGTTATGGCCAGAAAACAGACAGGGTGTCCTGCTAGACACTTGCAGTGGTTTGCACATTTAAGCTCCAATTCAATTTTCTTGACTTGTTTTCCTTCCAAACTCCTAAAAAATACATGAAAGCAATATAAATACTAAAATTATAATGAAAAGGGAATTTTAATTGCTAAAATTTTTAAAAGAGGAGTGTGAACTGATGTTAAGATCAACAATGATTGTGAGCAATCAGCGAGCATTAGTGAGGAGCGAGAAGTGTGAAGCTTTGGATGGAGTTGATTTTATAGATAATAAGAAAATATTAAGTGATATAGAATAAGCTATGGTAATTAATGGCTGGGTGCTAGTTTTTGAATCCTTAGAGCCATCCTTGATCAAACCCAAACCTTCAGGTGAGTGTCCTCCTTGTCCTTCTAGGAAACCATTGCCCAGTGAACTTAAGTATGCATTCATAGGAGAGGGTGAGACATTCCTGGTAGTTATCTCTTCAAAGTTAGAAAATGATCAAGAACAAAAGTTATTAGCTATTTTGAGTACCCAACGAAAGGCCTAAGGTTGGATTGTTGCAGATCTTCGAGGTATTAACCTATTAGTGTGTGAAGCCAAACCAGTAAGGCAGCTGCAACGAAGACTAAACCCTAATATGAAAGAAGTTGTCAAAGGGTATGTGCTTAAGTTGCTTGATGCGGGTACTATCTACCCCATATCTGATTCAAAATGGGTAAGTCCTACTCAAGTAGTTCCTAAGAAGTCCGGTGTTATTGTGGTGGAGAACGAGAAAGGAGAGTTAGTGCCTCAATGTACCCAAACCAGGTGGCGTATGTGCATAGATTATAGGCGCTTAAATGTTATAACCCGAAAGGACCATTTTCCTCTCCCATTTCTAGATCAAGTTCTTAAGAGAGTAGTGAGAAAAGCTTACTATTGTTTTATGGATGGATACTCGGGGTATAATCAGGTTGAGGTAGCACTTGAGGACCAAGAAAAGACCACTTTTACATGCCCATTTGGCACTTATGCTTATAGCCGCATGCCCTTTAGGTTGTGTAATGGACCTGCAGCGTTTCAAACATGTATGATGAGCATTTTCAGTGATATGGTTAAGATATTCTTGGAAGTTTTTATGGATGATTTCTTTTTCTATGGAGATACATTTGATGAGTGTTTAACCAACCTTGAGAAAGTTTTAGTGCATTGTGAGGAGAGTAATGTAGTGTTAAATTAGGAAAAGTGCCATTTCATGGTAAAAAAAGGAACTATTTTAGGACACATAGTATTGTCTCTAGGGATAGAGGTAGATAAAGCAAAAATTGAATCAATCCAAAATCTACCGAATCCTCGATGTGTGAAGGACATATGATCATTCGTTGGTCATGCCGGTTTTTATCGGTGATTTATTCAGTCTTTTAGTACTATTGCCTGACCATTATGTTCATTATTTTCTAATGATGTTCCATTTGAATGGATGGCATCATGTCAAGAGGCATTTGATAGGCTTAAACACTTGCTAACTACTGTACCTATTATTCAAAGCCAAGATTAGTCTTTACCATTTGAGCTTATGTGTGACTCTAGTGATTTTGCGGTGGGAGTAGTTTTAGGATAAAGAAAAGAGGGAAAACCCCATGTCATTTACTATACTAGTGAAACTCTAAATGAAGCTCAAATGAATTATGCTACTACTGAAAAAGAACTCCTAGCAGTAGTGTTTGCCCTTGATAAGTTTAGGTCTTATTTAGTAGGGTCTCATGTCATAGTGTTCACAAATCATGCGGCCTTGAAATATCTTCTTTCTATGAAAGTGGCCAAACCCCGTCTCATTAGATGGATCTTACTCTTGTAAGAGTTTGATTTGGAGATTAAGGACAAGAAAGGAGTGGAAAATGTTGTAGCTGACCATTTGTCTAGATTACCACAACAGGTGTCTGAATCTAGTGACTTGATAATTAATGAACATTTCCTCGATGAGCACCTCATGCCTGTCAGCACTACCCTTCATGATCAATCTCCTTGGTATTCAGATATTGCCAACTTCTTAGTAATAGGACAAATGCCCTCCCATTGGACAAAAGTTGATAGAGGTAAGTTTTTACGTAATGTTAGAAATTTCTTTTAGGATGAACCATACCTCTATAAGTATTGCCCAGAATAAATTATAAGGAGATGCATTCCCGACAATAAGATTCATAGTGTCATCAAATTTTGTCATACATTGGCTTGTGGAGGCCATTTCTTGGCAAAGAAAACTACTGCTAAAATCCTTCAAAGTGGATTTTACTAGCCCTTCATTTTTAAAGACGTACACAATTATTGTTTGAGATGTGATCGTTGCAACGTTTTGGAGCTTTATCTAAATGTAATGAGATGCCCCAAAATCCTGTGATCATTTTAGAAATTTTTGATTGTTGGGGGATAGATTTTATAGGTCCATTTACAAATTCTTTTGGTTTTGAGTACATTCTAGTGGCCATAGATTATGTGTCTAAATGGGTAGAAGCCATTGCCACTCGCACCAATGATCACCGAGTAGTGGTTAAGTTTTTAAAAGAACATATCTTTTCTCGTTTTGGGATGCCAAGGGCAATCATCAGTGATAAAGGTAAACATTTTTTGCAATAAACATGTTGGAAACTTAATGTGTAATTATGGTGTGACACATGAAGTGAGAATTACGTATCACCCACAAAGTAGTGGCCAAGTTGAATTAGCAAATAGGGAGATTAAAGGAATTCTGGAAAAGACTGTTAATCCCACTCGAAAAGATTGGTCTTCAAGACTAGGTGATACATTATGGGCGTACAGGACAGCTTATAAAACTATCTTAGGTATGTCTCCCTATCGTCTTGTTTTTGGTAAGGCATGTCACCTACTCGTAGAGATGGAACATAGAGCTTATTGGGCCATCTGGTAATTTAATGAGAGTATAGATGATGCCGGTGTTCTTTGAAAGCTTCAACTTAATGAATTAGAAGAATTAAGAAACGATGCTTTTGAGAATGAAAAATTTGACAAGGGTAAAATGAAGGAATTACATGATAAATACATTTGTAGGAAATTCTTTCATGTAGGCCAAAAGGTTTTGATGTATGATTCAAGTATGCATCTTTTTCCAAGAAAGCTTAGATCTAGATGGTATGGTCGTTTTATCATCCTTTCTATCGTAGAACATGGTGTTTACGAGGTTCAAAACCCACATAACAGCACTACTTTCAAGGTTAATGGCCATCATCTTAAACCATATTTAGAGAACTTCGTAGCGGAGATTGAAACATGGGATCTTTTAGATCCTCCACCTTATGAGTAGGATGGAATTAATGTGAGTTTGTAATTGTATCATTATTATATTACTTATTTTAGCTTTTTTTTATTATTATTAAGTGTTGTCGCTTTTGATTATTTGTGTTCGTAAGCTTTATTTCTATATTCTTTGCAAAGAATTGGTACATCAAGATTGATCTTAACCTTGAGAATCTTAATCAGCAAAACACTTTTAACACCTTAACTGGGCACAAACGTAAGTGGGAAGGAACACCTTACCTCTCCAGTGAGGATATTGACTCTGAGAGCTCTGAGTATAATTGTGACTGGTGGCCTGAGATGTATTTTATGGAAGGTTATTCACTACCTTTGTCACTTGTTTATCCACCTTTGATGCAAATAACACTTGACTAATTATTTGACGGCCAAGGGTGGTATGAAGCTGACCTACAACTATTGATAGATATGGAATGGGCAGAGATAACTGTTAATAATGAATGGTCTGATGCACCTTTTTACGCCATAGACACAGATACTAGTATAGAATCTAAAATGAGTTCATTATCTGATTAAAATGATATGCCACCTTTCGAAGATCTCTATGACATAAGGTGATTTGACACTACAATTAAGGAGGGTGTTGACATCCCCACTGAGTTGGAGTAAGATGAAGCTTTTAGTAATTCCTTGTCCAATTTATTTGAATCTCATCATATCTTTGATGACAACACGAGGTAATCCGTTTCTTTTGCTTTTATTTGTTGCTTATTTTGTTTTTCTTTTTCCATTATTGCATTAATTTCTGCAACCTTTGTTAAAAAAATAAAAAATATAAAAATATAAAAATAAAAAAATTAATAAATAAATAAGTTAGTATAGTAGGAGTTCGAATAATGGGTGCATAAATAGTTGAAATTGTGCTACATTCGTATTTATGACTTTATTCGATACTCGTCTTCGTCATCATGCTCATTTTGCACACTATAGACTCATATTTGCATTCTAGTTCTCACATTGAGGACAATGTCAATTCTAAGTTGGGGGATGGTAGAATTCACATGATGATGTTGATCTTTCGTACCAAAAGTGCAAAATTTAAAAAACAAATTGGAGTATTTTGAAATTGAATACGTGAAGTTAGCACATTTATACTTACATGTCAACCTTTTGGTATAGTTGACAGTGGAATTAAGTGAGAAAGTGATGAATGAATCTTGTTCCAGCTTTAATAAGAAATTTAGTTCAAATTGAATGTGTCATGACCTTGTACACTTTTTGACTATCATGGAAAAGAATTTGTGCATAGGAGTAGATTTTATTTAACATTGGTCAATTGAGCATTCTTAAACTAAGTAGAGACTTATACCCCTATTTAGTGAGCTTTTGAGCCTATTTCTTTTCTTGCAGGGTTGCACATAATCACAGTTCTTTTATTCTTCATTTTGGTTTTCAATGCACTAAGTGCATCACATACACTTGCATGAGCTTCACTTGGCATAGTATAAGTTGTTGTAAGCTTAGAAAATGATGCTTGGCCTTCTTTGCTATTTTGGGACTTTTTGTCCTTTCTTGGTTACAATATTACCTTAGGAACCAACTCGAAGCCTTTTAATAAATTGTGTGACATTTATTTACTTTCTTGGTTCCCACCTCATATATTATCCCTTAACCTTATTCACACACTTTAAACCTTACCTTTATATGTCTTGGGTTATGAAAGTGCCTCAATGTCAATGATGTGAACATAGATTAAGAATGGGAACTTTTGAGAGTGCATTGAGATGAAATGTTGGGTGGAGAATTCAGTTGTACTTCAATTCAAAAAAAAAAAAAAAAGGAAAGAGAAAACGAAAAATATTTCTCATTTCTTTTCACTTGTGGAAATTTGGGACTTGTGCATTTATTTTGTCATATTTGAAAAGCTCCCTTGAGTAGTTTGTAAGCTTATGAATAAGCTTCTTGTTGGGATCTTTGATAAGGTTGGAAAGGAAATGGGGAGTTTGGGACTTGTGTGCACTTGAATATCTTTATCCCAAGACATGTGCTTTGGTTTCGATATCTTCCATTATTAACCACTGCCCCTGGCCAAGTTACAACCAAAATAAAGACCTAGTGGATTCTAAGTAAGCAACTCTTATATTGAGCATGTAGTGGT
>QLOD02166181.1:0-12549 GCA_003260245.2 Sideroxylon spinosum
GCCCTGAGGGGGGCGGAAGAACGCTACCCAAAAATGGAGCTGCTCGCTTTTGCCTTGGTCAGTTCGGCCCGAAAACTCAGGGCCTATTTCTAGAGCCACACCATCGTGGTTTTAACAGACCAACCCCTGAAGAATGTGTTACAAAAACCCGAGACCTCGGGTCGGTTGGTCAAGTGGTCGGTCGAGCTCAGCAAATTCGATATCCACTACAGGCCGAGACAGTCGATAAAGGGTCAAGCGGCAGCTGACTTCATCGCCGAATTCACTGCGGCCGAAGCCCCTCGGAAGAGGACCCGGCACAGATATGGCGATTAAATGTAGACGGATCGTCCAACCAGGAGACGGGTGGAGCAGGTGTAGTATTGATCTCTCCCGAGGGGCACAAATTTGAATATGCCCTACGATTCAATTTTGGAGCCTCCAACAATGAAGCAGAATACGAGGCTCTCTTGGCTGGGCTCCAAATGGCGGACAGATTAGGGGCAAACCAGGTGAGAGTACACAACGACTCCCAACTAGTAATAGGACAGGTCCGAGGAGAGTTCGAAGCCAGAGGAGAGAACATGATAAAGTACTGCCAACTGGCCAGAAGCCTGGCCAAAAAATTCTCGGCCATAGAGTTCGAACGAGTCCCGAGAACAGAGAATGAAGAAGCTGACCGACTGGCAAAGATAGCCTCCTCAGCCGATGTAGACCCGGGAGTACCAATGGAGATACTGAGCTCTCCAAGTATCCATAAAGACGACGTTCAGCAAATCGAGACAGAAGTTTCGTGGGCCAAACCGATCCTCGACTACCTCGAGCAAGGTACACTCCCGAAAGATCGAAGTGAACGGAGAAGGATCCTATACCGAGCCCCTAAGTACATAGTGCTAAACCACGTCTTGTACAGATGAGGATACACCACGCCTTTGCTTCGATGTGTAGGTGAAGAAGAAGCCAACTATGTCTTAAGGGAAATCCACGAAGGAGTATGTGGAAACCACTCGGGCTAGAAAATGTTGGCGAAAAAGGCCTTGCGAGCAGGATATTATTGGCCAACCATGGAAAAAGACGCCCGAGACCTGGTCAGGAAATGCGACAAATGTCAGAGGTTCGCCAACGTAACCAGGTTACCGCCTCAGGAGTTGACCTCCATCCAAAGCCCTTGGCCTTTCGCCCAATGGGGAATTGATATCATCGGGCCCTTACCCATAGGAAAAGAACAGAGAAAATTCGCGGTGGTCGCTATTGACTATTTTACCAAATGGGTCGAGGCCGAATCCCTACCAAACATAACGGAACAGAACATGAAGAAAGTTTTGTGGCAGGGAGTCTGCAGATTCGGAATTCTCCGGACAATCATCACTGACAATGGGAAGCATTTCGAGGGACGCCAGTTCAACGAAATTTGCGAACAGCTCGGCATCAGCCACCACTACTCTTCACCCGAACATCCTCAAGCCAATGGGCAGGTCGAAGTGACGAACAGATCCCTACTGAAGATAATTAAAACCAGGCTAGAAAGGTCGAAGGGAGCATGGGCGGAAGAACTACCCAGCATACTGTGGGCTTATCGAACTACGGAAAGGACCCCCACCGGGCATTCTCCATTCTCTCTTGCCTTTGGCATGGAGGCCGTAATTCCGGTTGAAGTGGGAATACATTCCGCAAGACTCGAACTCCACAGCAACAAAGCTAAAGAAGAATCAATGCGTTTGGATCTTGACCTCTTAGAAGAAAGGAGACTGAAGACTGCAATCTGCGTAGCAGCTTACCAACAGAAGATGAGAGAATATCACAAAAAGAAAGTTAGCCCAAAAAATTTCATAGTAGGAGATCTCGTCCTAAAACGGGTAAACCAATCCACTAGAGACGCTCGGGAAGGCAAGCTCAGTCCGAACTGGGAAGGGCCCTATGTGGTTGCCTCATATGAACGCCAAGGGACTTACTGGCTCAAGGATGGAACCGGAAAAATTCTGCCTCACCCTTGGCGTGGGGAACACCTGAGACCCTACTATGCTTAGATCGATATCTTTGTTGATGTTTTCATTTCTATTTCATATTAAGCATCGAGATTCCATTTAAATAAAACTCTTTTAGTTCAGATTAATGTGCAATTGATTCAAAACAGCATGCAACAAACAACAGGTGCAACCTGCCCGCTAGGCCAAGAGAGCCTAAGGGATAGATCGACAAATCGACAGATCGGTCGGTCCAAAAGAGGCCGACCGACGGAGGAATACCTGCCCGCTAGGCCAAGAAAGCCTAAGGGACAGATCGACGAATCGACAGATCGGTCGGTCCGAAAGAGACCAACCGACGGAGGAATACCCGCCCGCGAGGCCAAGAGAGCCTAAGGGGCAGATCGAAAGATCGGTCGGTCCGAAAGAGGCCGACCGACACTTGCCCGCTAGGCCAAGAGAGCCTAAGGGGCAGATCGACGAATCGACAGATCGGTCGGTCCGAAAGAGGCCGACTGACGGAGGAATACCTGCTTGCTAGCCAAGAGAGCCTAAGGGGCAGATCGACGAATCGACAGATCGGTCCGAAACAGGCCAACCGACGGAGGAATACCTGCTCGCTAGGCTAAAAGAGCCTAAGGGGCCGGTCGACGAATCGACAGATCGATCGGTCCGAAAACGACCAACCGACGGAAGAATACCTATCCACTAAGCCAAAAGAGCTCAAGGAGCGTTCTGTGATTTCAGAAATCTGCCTCACATTGAGGGGGCTCGGAGTCAAATGACAAGGCTCGGATCTTGCAGTAAGGAATTGGGAGCCTCATACATAACGCAACTTCACCGATCGGAGCGCGTCGAGGTAAAATAACTTCTTACTCCACTATATTACAAACCGTTCTTAAGTATTATCACTCGTCAAACAAAGCGAAATCAAGATTGGAATTAATACACAAACAAATACAAGATTTTGCACCAATTAAAGAACGTAAAACACGAAACCAGAGAAACCGGAACAAGTAGTTGTATTACCATTCAAATGTTTTTACATCAAAAGGGAATTCCAAGACTCCCAAAAAAAAAAAAAAAAAAAAAGAAAAAAAATGGGGACAAATGGCTAATCGCGGCTTGGGCTCCCAGGGGCCGAAACCGACGACAAGTCCAGATCAGGGTAAAGTTTGAGGATCTCCTTCTTCGCGTCCTCGAAACCTTCCTGATAGGTCTCGGCCAGCCAATCTTGGGCTTCATCCCCGTCTTTGAAAGCCTCGACCGCCGCCGCCTTAGCCGACTCCACCCGGCCGTGGGCTTCCTCCAACCGGGCCGCCCTCTCTGCCGCTAACTCCTCGGCACGCCGCTTCAGATCTGACTCCGAGGCGAAGGCAGCTTTTAGACGCTCAACCTCGGCGACCGCCGCTTCCCGACCACTCTCAGACTTGGCCAGATCTGAAGCACCAGCCTCCGCTTTAGCTCGGAGTTCCCTCAGCTCGACCTCGAGCTCAGCGACCCTGACGTTCATCAACCCGACCTTCTTGGATTCTTCGTTGAAGTCTCGTCTGGTCTCCACGTATCGAGTGCCGAGCTCGGAGGCACAAACCAACACCTAAAAAATGAATAAATAAATAAATTTAAAATAATAATAATAATATACATACAGTAAGCATGCATATGGGCACGAGAGGCTTATACCTTGGCTAAGCTGTGTGCTATCTCCTTGGTAAGCTGGCCAACCGGAATGCCTCGCGTCCGGGCCAAATTGTCAGGAGTGATGACCCCTTCCATCCTTTTGATGGCCAGCGAGGTGTCATCCAACAGATTGGGAGCCCGATCTGAGTGAGCAGGAGGGCCGATCTCCCGGGTAGGAGTAGGGACGCCGGGGGATGCGGCGGCGACCGAGGTTGGAGCTTCGACAGCAGGAGCGGGCGTCGGAGCTTTCGAGTCAGAGGCCGGAAGAGGTTATCTTTCTTGGGGGACAACCTTGGGGACCCATTCCTTGAAATTGCCGGGATCGGCCATCCGTTGCTTCTTCCTCAGCCGACCCTCCGAGCTGGAAGTCGGCTTGCTCCCCGAGCTCTTATACTTTTCCTTGTTGAACTTCATGGGCTTGGATCGAGGAAGCTCAGAAACAGCAACGTCAGTGTCTGCAAACGAAAAAGACATCAGCCACATATTATAACGATTTAAAATAAATAGAACCTAAAACTCACTCCTCTCACGTTCAATCTGTAGGGCTTCCTCGCCCGGCTCAGGACCAAGTAAGTGCTCTGCCAGACTCTCGCAAGTCACCAACACACTGAAATGGTGGGTGAAATACCCTTTCGCTAATTGCACCCTCTCCAGCTGCACTTCCGAGAGTTGAGGCCGAGCTTTGGCTGAATGAGGCAACGAGAATAAGATAAGAACAACCCAAGAAAAAAAGGGGGGGAAAGACGTGGGCCAAATACGAAAATGTACCCCTATCGTTGGGTCCACCCCAATCTAGCGGGCAACGGATCAACCGGTCTTCTTCCGTCTCCCAAGGTTGGAACTCCTAGCCGTCCCCATACAAAAAGAAAAATTTGTCCTTCCAATGTTTGACCGAGGAAGGACACCTCACTACCAAGTTCAGCTCCTTCGACCGAGCAGCGAAATAATACCAGCCCCGGTCCATCTCAACTGCTCGATAGTAATAAAGGAATTCGTCGGCCGAGAGGTGCTCATTGGTGGCTGCCTTCCATATGACCGCACAAGCCACCAAGATCTTCCAACCGTTTGGCACGAGCTGGGCTGGATTTAGATTCAACCGAGCCAATACCTCTCGGATAGGGCAAGCCATGGGGAACCGGAGTCCGCTCGCGAGCGAGGTCTCGTAAACTGTTACAACCCCCGATGCGGCGGGAGAGCAAGCCGTATCCCCAGGAGCGGGCCACCTATACGACAAGTGCTTCGGGGGCTGGTAGGCAGCCAAGATCTTCTTAAGGCGAGCTCGATCTATCACCGAATGGAAATCAGCGTAATCGAGCTCTACCTTATCCCTCCTAGATGGAGAAACAGGCTCTTGACGAGATGCCGGGCCAACCTTGGAGGGTTCCATAGCCAGAAGGGTAGAGGCATGAGCCGGATGAAGGGGGCTTGTCTCTAGACTTTCTTCTTCTTCTTCTTCGGAGAGGAGCAATCTCCGACGAGGTGGAGCCATAAGTTCTGGAATGCCCAGTAAATGGATCCTACTGCTATAATATTCGA
Organism: Sideroxylon spinosum; assembly: GCA_003260245.2. Classification (NCBI taxonomy): domain Eukaryota; kingdom Viridiplantae; phylum Streptophyta; class Magnoliopsida; order Ericales; family Sapotaceae; genus Sideroxylon; species Sideroxylon spinosum. The sequence goes on from QLOD02166181.1 coordinate 5,160, forward strand.
AGATTAGAACCGAGGCAACGGATTTGAGGAAGGCAGGATTACCTAAGAAACCTATTGGGTCCAGCAGACGGCGCTCTCTCCAATAATACCACAAGCTACGAACAAAAAAATGACGCATAAAATCCAAAATAAAAAATATGAAGGAGACAAGAACGTACCAACGAGGAAAAATGCTGCACCAGTGTGTGACTATGGCTGCCGGAAGCGGGAACAAGAGAAGCAGGAACTGGAATGCAAGAAACGCGAAGAAATGACAAAAAAATGGGGGGGTTTTCTTATAAAACCCATATTTGAATAAGACGAATGATGTCAAAACACGCGGAAGCAATCGAACGGTAGCTTGCACGGTTATCAGGAACCCAAAGCTCCGATCAACACGTGAAAGACAAGTGAGGAGACGCGGCCGCCCCACGTGCAAGCGCAGTAAATAGTGACTGCGCAGTAATTACGCGTGCATAAGTCCGGTGTCCCATCAGATTCCCTTAGGTATGCTGAGAAACCTAGGGAATCGGGGGGCAGCTGATGAGGAGAATTTTTGAAAAAAGTCCATATGCCCGTTTAACTATCCCTACAGGGAGTTCGGACTCCATGAGGAGCTCGGACTCCATGGGGAGCTCGGACTCCCTGAGGAGCTCGGACTTTGGGAGGAGCTCGGACCTGACGAGGAGCTTGGTTTCCACAAGGGGTTCGGGCGAAGTCAGTGTGCATTAGGTCTAAACAAGGCTAGATATGAAACGCGAAGGATTTCCATGACGATCCCGGGATCTTCGCCTAAGTAACCGATTCGCAATATAAAATGAAAAACAAAATAGTTCTTGACTATTAGATCTTAGTTAATGAGAGAAATATTTTAAAAAACTGTTTTGTTTTATTATATAAATATATAATATTAACATAATGTTTTTCTTTCTTCTTTTCGTCTTCATTTCAATCTTAGGTAGTACACTCTTCATTTTTCTTTTTGATACTTCAGGGTATCCGGACCAGTTTGTGCGCACCTTAACTAATCCCTGGAGTCCTGAAGTTAACGACCGAGTAAAACTCCAGTGACCGTGAGGGGACTCAAACTAGTGATCACTGGGGAGCAAATCCAAGATCTTACCAGTTGAGCTACCCCTCAGGGTTAGTACACTCTTCATTCATCCCCAACTTTTCTCCTTTCTTCCCTTTTTACAAAGATTGCTATCTTTTTTTCTTTTTCTTTTTCCACAATGCTAAACGATTATAAGTTCATCTTTTCTTTTGCATATACAAACTATTATAGTTACTTAGGTGTGAAATGAACTCATAGTTCTTACAAAAGACTCGCTTGTAAATTCATTGTAGTTGTGAACTTTACATATTTCAAATGCATTAGGAATTAAATGAAAATATGTAAAGAAAAACTCTCTAATTAATACTAAGTAGGAAAATGTTTAAAAATTATTTATCTTGTAATAATAACTCTTAGTATTTTTAAATTTCAAAACACAAAAAAAACAAATGCTTAAATATTAATTATGCTTAGGATTAATTACTTTACTAAATTCTAATTTTAATTTTAAATTGTTCATGTTGATCATATTTTTTTTGAACAATCATAGCATATGATTAATAATTGCATTTTTAATGGGGTGGCGATAATGCATTATTTGTTAATGCCAGAGCACAATCAATATTCTTTTTATTTATTGACAAAATTATTCTTATCCATTATTTAATTCAACTTGGGCTCCCTCCCTAAGTAATTTCTCTCTTTAAATATTTTTTATTAATTTTTCTCTCTAAATTGTTAATGACTAGCTCAATTGTTGTATTTTTAATTATTGTCAAAAATATCTTCATCTATTACTTTATCCAACCTAAATTCTCAATTTTTTATAAATTTACCTCTCTCATTCTATCCATACATCTCACTCTTTTTTCTTTTTAAAAAACATATTGTTTTTTTCTTTCTTTCTCTTTGAAAAATATTTCGCTTCAAAATATAGTCAAAAAATAAATTTCTCATTTTAAACTTAAAAATTATTATTGTGCCAATGGATTATTAAAAATATTCTCTTCAAAAATATAGTTAAATAATAAATTTCTCAATTTAAACATAAAAGTAATTAATGTGTTATTGAATTATAAAAATACGACTACTTATTTTGTAAAATTTTGTTTAATATATTTGAAGGTTCCTTATTTATATGAACATTTTTTTTTTATATTAATGAAATTTTAGTGCAACTGTATAAAAGAAAGTTTTATACTAGAAATTTAGATCCATATTTAATTGTGACTATATTAATTTTAAATAAAAATTATTACAACATATTTTTAAAGAGATTTTAAGAAACTTTTTAAATGATAATAATAATAATAATAATGATGATGATGATGATAATAATAATATACGACAGCTTTTGAAAATGTCCATCTTACAAACTAAAATCCAATATTTAAAAATTACTTTTTCTTTCATTCAATAATTGAGATTATTTTTATATTTTTAACTTCCTGCTCAATTCTTTAGTGGATCCCACTACAATTTAACTCACAAAACGGCTTGATTATTTTAAATTTTAGCATATTTCAAGGATGAAAATTATATACAAATCAAAATTGTTAATTTAAATTCTGTCCAATTATGATTTTTAGAAAGTTGATCCTTCCAAATTAAAGTAATATAATTTGTACTTTCTTTTATGGTATTTATGAAAAATTAATTGGAGAGAGAAAGACCAAAACACATGTAGTAGCTGCTAAGGCTTAAAGTCTTAGAAAAAAAATTAAAATTCATGGATTATCATAATTTTTTTATTTGAACTTTTTATCCAAAAGAAACTTAATACCAGTTTTGTCCAGAATACCATAAGCTCGGGTTATTGCTAATCTACATAATAAAATACAATATATTTCAAAAATATTCATCTCACAAACTAAAATCTAAAGGTTGAGATTGAGCCCTATTGTTCAACAAATGATTGAGATCTTTTACAAACCAGAGTTTCCCAAGAACTCTACCTAGAGGTGTCAAGAGTGCCAGTTGGCACGGGGCACCGCCCGTTTAACATGGCACGACATGGCACGGGGAACAGTTTAGGAACGGTAATGACCTAACACGGTACGGCACGGCACAGTTTAAGTGGGCACTGGACACGGTACAGTCACGAAAGTGGCACGGTGTAACACGACACGGCAAGAATGTTGACATAAGCACGGCATGGCACGGCATGGCACGAGCTTGAGCTGGCATGACACGAGCTCGAAACGGTTGTAGGACGGCACAACACGACACGGCAGGCTTGGCACGAGCACGGCACGGCATGAACAAATACTAAATTTCAATTTTATTAAATAAATTAAGTAGTTATGTTATTAATTTAAAAAAAATATAGTATTTAAGAGCTTTCATTGGCCACTTCCATCCACTAGAGCCCACACATATTTAAAATCTATACATTGAACTTATTTAATTATAAAGCAATGTCTTGCGCTATTGTTTAATGTACAGTAGCTACACGATTGCAACATTAAGAGCGAGAGTTATTTCTTATTGATCACCGGGTTATACAGAGAATATTAATAAACGCCTCTATATGTAACCTTAATAAGATAACATGGTTTGATTCCCATAATACTTTTAATTATACCGTATGTCTCCGTTCCACTCGATCGCACGACACGACACGAATATTAAATGGGCCGGCACGGCCCGATTAGAGTTTGGACACGATTAAGTAAGTGAGCCGGCACGGTACAACCCGATTTGAATAAGGCATGGCACGATTTGACATGATTAAGTAAGCGGACTAGTACGGTACGACACAGTTAGTAAAAATGACACGGCACGACACAGCACTGCATGAAGCACGTTTGGCACGACACGCTATGGCACGAATAAATAAAATGGCACGGCAAGGTACGACACGAAACACGTTTGACACGAAAGATTTTGGCACAGAACAGCACTGACGATACGTTTGACACCTCTAACTCTACCCAGTCTTTGGGTCACTTCACATTTTGATAGACTATTGAATTCAATTTAATGATGATATCTGAAGAGTTACATTAAGAAAGACAAAAGTTTTACTTCTCGAGAATTTAATGATGATATCTGGTAACATATTTCAATTTCAAATGATTGCATATTTAATTTTAATTGAAGAGTACTATATGTATGGGTTATTCGCTAGTAACTCAAAATTTCATAAGTCTTATTTGGGGAAATTTATATTCTGTATTTTTATCAAAATAAAATTTTAATATATTTTTCCTCTTTAAAACAATAAATAGGATTTCATTTATAATTTTTTTTTAGAACAAACCAAATACCAAAGTTTCCAAAATTATAAGTAGAAAAGATAATATACTTTAAATATATTATAAAAAAGTTAAACGCATACAATGCAATAATAATAATAATAATTTTTTTTCTTTTACATAGTTATATTGAAATTTCATTAAACCTAAATAAGGTTTATTACCAATAAAAAATTTTCAAATATATTAGATAAAATTTGATAAACAAGTAGTTACATTTTTATAATTCAATGACAGATTAATAATTTTTATGTTTAAAATGTTAAATATATTATTTAACTATATGTTAAAGAGAGATTGTTTTTGAAAATAATACTTTTATAATTCAATGGTACATTAATAATTTTTAAGTTTAAAATAAGAAATTTTATTGTTTGACTAAATTTTGAAGAGAAATATTTTTCAAAGAGAAAGAAAAAGAAAACATGTTTTTTAAAAAAGAAAAAAGAAAGAGATGAATGGATAGATTGTAATTTATGAGAAATTGAGAATTTAGATTGTGTAAATAAAGAATATTTTTGTCAATAGTTAAAAATACATTAACTGAGTTTGTCATCAACAATTTAGAGAGAAAAATTAATAACAGAGATTTAAAGGGAGAAATTAATAAGGGAGGGAGATAATTTTGTCAACAAATAAAAAAAACATTAATTATACTCTGGCGTTAATAAATGATGCTCATTATAGCCACCTTTTTAATATTAGAATAGTATTAAGTTATTTTTATAAAATCGATTAAAAAATTATTACCAAATTCTATATGGTATTTGTTATATTCATCATTTTCTTTTGTTCATTTTTATAAATCTTTGAATAAAACTAGTCCTGAGAGTAATCTCTTTTCTAAATTTTAATTGGCTAGGTACAATTGATAATAATATTTTAAACACAACATATAATTAATAAAATATTTTAATTTGAGTTATTTTTATAAAACTAACTAAAAAATTATTAAAAATCCTACGTGGTATTCACTATTTTATTTTTCTTTTTTTTAACAAATTCTTTAATACAATATCATTTTCTTATTTTTTTAATTTTTTTTAATTCATGGAACATCTACTTCTCTTTGTCCCACATTAACAGATGATGAAAATTTTATTATTATTATTATTATTTGTCTACAAAACCGTTACTGACAAATAATTTTATTAATATATAGTAAATTTATTGTTCTTTAAATAAAACTTGCCTCTTGGTTAGTATAGTTGTAAATTGATAAATTTTCTTTCGGCAACAACTCTCATTATACCTTAAATTTAGAAACATAGGAAAAAAAAAAAAAAAACCTAAATATTATTTAGGTAATCTTTTATGTTTTTAAAAAAAATTATATTTTAAATTTAAATTAGTCATGTCAATTATTTTTAACCAATTAATAATATTCAATATTTAAGTTACTTTTTATAAATATATCTTATTTGTATATATGTATCGATGTTATGTAATTCTTTTATTTTTCTCATTAAACGAAATCCTACGTGCATTCTTTGTACTTATCATTCTATATTTTATTTTATTTTTAAAATATTTTAGATATGATACTCTTTCTTTTTTAGTCTTATTTTTTCTTATTTTATGTTTTTTTTTCCCTATAGCAATACATTACCACAACTACATTTTTTTCTTTTGTATAATATGTGATTTAAAATAATATGAAGTGAGTTAATAGGTTTCTAAAATAGGCCTACTTACTATTGGTTTACTTTTGTTGTAAAATTTGCACACTTTATACATACTAAGAAATATTTAAATAATAATTAGGCTTGAAAAATGATTTAAAAATAACTAAAAAATTAAAAAAAATATAAATCCTCTCACAATAACAATTCTTAATATATTTTAAATTTAAAAATAAAAACAAAATATTGCCTATTATTAATTAGAATGGAGGGCAATTAATTTTTAAATTCTAATTTTAAAATTAAATTAGTTTTATTGACCATCTAATTGAAAGTCTAATTAATAACACTTAGTATTTAAAATAATTTAATATAATTATGATTAATAGCATTTTTAAATCAAGTAAATTTTACACAATAAGTCAAAATTAAAAGATAAAAGTGTATATTAAAATTACCTAGCAATTTGAAATAAAAAAAGATACAGGGCCAATTAGGTAGATTTGATATCATATTATATATATATAGTAGGGTCTGGCAACGTCACTGTATGACCTAACTTGTGTTACGGTTGTGGCACGTGACATCTAATTATAATTATCTGTCACATAAAAAGTAAGTTGCACTACCATTGTGGCATGTGTATAGTTGTGACATGTAGCACTTAATTATAGTTATCTTAATTATCTTATAAAAAAATTAGTATTTAACATAATTACTACTTATTCATAATGTTTAATTTTATTCAAACTAAAAAGTTCATGTATATCACTCGATATTTTTATTATTTACTCTATACTTTTATTTATCAAAGAACTTCTTACTTTTTATTTTTTTTTTATTTAAAACATATTCTTATTTTTGTTCTATATTTTAACAAACTTTTACTTAAAAAAAGTAAATATTATTGTTGTGAAACATAATTATCTTAATTTATAATTATAAAATTTGAAAATAATTAATATTGTATATAATTATCAGTTATTCATTTTATTTAATCTACACTTCTATTTATCATATAACTTTTTTTTTTTATTTTTCATATTTTTGAATAAATTATATTTAAAAAATAAATATTATTATTAAAAATAATGCAAGAAAACAATTATAATTAATAATATTATCTATTATTAAACAAAATAATACAAAAAAAGTAATTAGCCTATTAAATAAAAATTTTTATTTTTAACATAAATTCATAATTATAGTTATCTTACTTTTTAGCTATATAATTTAAAAAGAATTTTTGCATAATTATCACTTATTCACAATAAATATTCACAATTTTATTTCATATATTAATTTCAAAACTAATTAAATTCTATCAACTGGATAAATAATAAGATTTTTTAAACTAAAAATCTTATTAATCCATATCTATTTAAACTTTATTCTTAAATAATATATTTAGATGACCATAAACAAAGAGAGGTAAGCAAATTATTTTTGAATCATATAATGATCATATAATTTTTATT
>QLOD02166196.1:0-12546 GCA_003260245.2 Sideroxylon spinosum
CAAAGGAAGGCACAGTTTGGCCAAATAACAACGTGCCAACGATGATAAATGCGTGAAGATTATAAAGATTTTTCGTAAGAACAATAGTCCGTGCAAAGTGACGTTGTTGTTTGATAGAACTAATTATCAGTGAACAATAGTCCGTGCAAAGAGACGTTGTTGTTTGATAGAACTAATTATCAGTACTTTATTATTGCAATAGGTTTACCACTTAGAGATAACTTCTTTGTCGAAAGACTAAGAATTAGTGTTGTTGTTGGTATCATTTTCATGTTTGGTTTTTACGAGTATGGTCGCTTATTTTTCTTTCTACATAGTTTTTACTACTTGTTTAAAGAGGATGCTCTATTATTTTGGTCCAATTATTCCACTGTTTTTCAAATAAATTGATTCCCAAAGCAACCCCTATTGCGAAACCATTTTAACTAAAAATACGCGGAGTTATTTATGTGAGCCTCGCTCGCCCCAAAGGAAGACATAGTTTGGCCAAGTGACAATGCACCAACGATGATAAATGCGTGATGGTTATAAAGACTTTTCATGTGAACAATAGTCTTTATTGAACAATTTTCGGTGCAAAGAAGGGCCGTTGTTTGACAAAACTAATTGTCAGTATTTGATCATTACACTAAGATTGCCACTTAGAGTTAATTACTTTGTCCAATGACTAGGAATTAGCGTTATGCTTGGTATATCGTGTTCTTTACGTATTTTTTTTGTAGGGGAAATTAAATTAGATTAGTTAAAGAAATAAATAAAAAGTCTTAGGGCATACCCCGTTTATATAATCCAAGCCAGAATTATATGTTTTTTAGCTAACGAAGCAAATGAACAAAGTGGCATCCTAAAATAAAGCAAGACCTTACAGAGGCAGCCATGCACAAGGCAGCCAGTTATTGTATTTGACGGCAAATATTATTAGTTAGTCCATTATTTTTCTATGAGTATGCTTGCTACTTTTGTGCTCTACAAAAATTCTGCTTCTTACTTATAGTGCGTGCAGTATTATTTTGATCCAAGTAGTCCACTATTTTCTACAAAACTGATTAAAACATCATCCTGCAAAATCAACCTCCATTGTGATGTCGCCAAAAAAAAAAAAAACCTGTATTCTGGAGATTAATTTAACAAAAAGCAAAAAGATATTTGCACGGAGTAATTTATGCAAGCCCCAAAGACAGCCTTAGTTTGACCAAATAACAACATGCCAGCGATGATAAATTCGTGACGATTATGAAGACTTTTTCTTACGAACAATGATCCGTGCAAAGAAATCTTTTTGTCAGATCGAACTAACTGTCAATATTTTCAGCGTTGCTTTGAGAGTACCACTTACAAGTAATTTCTCTGTTAAATGCTTGTAAATCAATGTTGGGCTAGGAATCTTGTATACGTTTTATTTTTATGAGTATGCTTGCTTATTTTTCCTTCTACATAGTTTCTGCTATTTATTTATAGTGCCTTACTATTTTGGTCCAATTAGTCCACTACGTTCAAATAAATTGATTAAAACAACAGATTGTAAAAGCAACCTCTATTGCGTGAACCTGCCCCCCAAAAAAAAAAACAACCTCTATTGTGAAGAATAATTTACCTAGAAATACAAAGACAATTGCACGGGTGCAAGCCGTGCTCGCCCTAAAGAAAGGTATAGTTTCGCCAAATAACAACGCGCTAGTGATGATAAATGCGTGACGATTATAAAGACTTTTCTTCGGAACAATAGTCTTTGCAATGAAAGGTGTTATTTGACTTGTAAGTATGTGGTCATTGCACTAGGATTACCTTTTTGAGTAAATTTCTTTGTCCAAAGAATGGGAATTAGTGTTGTGCTTGGTATCAAGTTCATGATTCATTTCTACGAGTATGCGTGCATCTTTTTTTATGTACACAGTTTCTACTACTTGTTTAGTGACCATGCTCTAAGAATTATATGTTTCTAGCTAACGAAGCAAAGGAACAAAGTGGCATCCTAAAATAAAGCAAGAGCTTACACAGGCAGCCGTGCACAAGACAACCTGTTATTGTATTTGACAGCAAATACTGTATAGTTAGTCCACTATTTTCTATGAGCATGATTGCTTATTTTGTGCTCTACAAAGTTTCTGCTACTTACTTGTAGTACGTGCACTATTATTTTGACCCAAGTAGTCCACTATTTTCTACAAAATTGATTAAAGCAACATCCCGCGAAATCAACCTCCACTGTGATGTTGACAAAAAAAAAAGCCTCTATTTCAGAGAATAATTTAACAAAAAGTCCAAAATATTTTTGCGGAGTTATTTAGGCAAGCCCCAAAGAAGGGCTTAGTTTGGCCAAATAACAACATGCCAGCGATGATAAATTCGTGACGATTATGAAAACCTTTTCTTGTGAACAATAATCGGTGCAAAGAAGTGTTTTTGTCAGAGCGAACTAATTGTCAGTATTTTGGGCGTTACTCCGAGAGTACCACTTATAAGTAATTTCCCTGTCGAATGCTTGTAAATCAGTGTTGGGCTAGGAATCTTGCATACGTTTTAGTTCTATGAGTATGCTTGCTCACTTTTCTTTCTACATAGTTATTCCTACTTGCTTATAGCGCTTTATTATTTAGGTCAAACTAGTCCACTACATTCAAATAAATTGATTAAAACAATCTTAACTGGCAAAAAAAAAAAAAAATCGATTAAAACAACAGATTGCAAAAGTAACCTCTATTGTGTGAACCTGCCCCAAAAAGAAAAAAAAAACCTTTATCTTGAAGAATAATTTACCTAGAAATACAAAAACAATGGTACGGAGTTATTTGTGAAAGCCGTGCTCGTCCCCAAAGAAAGGCATAGTTTCGCCAAATAACAACGCGCCAGTGATGATAAATGCGTGATGATTATAAAGAGTTTTCATAGGAATAATAGTCTGTGCAATGAAAGGTTGTTGTTTAACAGAACTAATTGTAAGTATCTGGTCATTGCACTAAGATTACCACTTTGAGTTAGTTTCTTTGTCCGAAGAATGGGAATTAGTGTTGTGCTTGGTATCAAGTTCATGATTCATTTCTATGAGTATGCGTGCTTCTTTTTTTATCTACACAGTTTCTACTACTTGTTTAGTAGCATGCTCTAATATTTTGGCCAAATTAGTCTACTAATTTCAATTACATTTATTAAATCGACATACTGCCAAGGTAACCATTATTGTGAGGATTAATTTGACAAAAAATACAAAGCTATTTGCGCACCCAAAGAGAAGAGAAGCACAGTTTGGCTAAATGACAAAGCACCAACGATGATAAATTTTTGATGGTTATAAAGACTTTTCATGTGAACAATAGACTATTTTGAAGCAGTGCAAAGAAAGCCTATCGCTTCACAGAACAATAGTTGGCTAAATCAACCTCTATTGTGATGTTGACCAAAAAAAAAAAAAAAACTCTACAGTGAAGATTAACTTTACAAAAAATACAAAAATATTTGTGCGGAGTTATTTATTCAAGCCGTGCTAGCCTAAATGAAGGGCACAATTTGACCAAATAACAACACGCCAGCGATGATAAATGCATAATGATTATGAAGACTTTTCTTATGAACAATAATCGGTGCAAAGAAATTTTGTTGTTAGACCGAACTAATCGTCAGTATTTGAGAATTGCACTAAGAGTACCACTTACAATTAATTTATCTTTCCAAAGCTTATGAATTAATGTTGCGCTAGGAATCTTGGTTACGTTTTATTTCTATGAGTATGCTTGCTTATTTTGCTCTCTACATAGTTTCTGTAACTGGCCCGAAAGGAAGGCACAGTTTGGCAAAATAACAACGTGCCAACGATGATAAATGCGTGAAGATTATCAAGATTTTTTGTAAGAACGATAGTCCGTGCAAAGAGAGGTTGTTGTTTGATAGAACTAATTGTCAGTATTTTATCATTGCAATAAAATTACCACTTAAACTTCTTTGTCTGAAGACTGGGAATTAGTGTTGTTGTTGGTATCATTTTCATGTTTTGTTTTTACGAGTATGGTCGCTTATTTTGCTCCCTACATAGTTTTTACTACTTGTTTACAAAGCATGCGCTATTACATTGGTCCGATTATTCCACTTTTTTTCAAATAAATTGATTTCCGAAGCGACCTTCATTGCGAAACTATTTTAACTGAAATACGAAGGTATTTGTGTGGATTTATTTATGTGAGCCTCGCTCGCCCCAAAGGAAGACACAGTTTGGCCAGGTGATAATGCACCAACGATTATAAATGCGTGACGGTTATAAAGACTTTTCATGTGAAGAATAGTCTTTATTGAACAATAGTCAGTGCAAAGAAGGGCCGTTGTTTGACAAAACTAATTGTCTGTATTTGATCATTACACTAAGATTACCACTTAGAGTAAATTACTATTTCCAATGACTAGGAATTAGTGTTATGCTTGGCATGTCATGTTCTTTTCATATTTTTTTTTTGTAACGGAAAATAAATTATATTAGTTAAAGAAAGAAGTAAAAAGTCTTAGGGGCATACCCCGTTTATATAATCCAAGCCAGAATTATATGTTTTTTTATAGCTAATGAAGCAAAGGAACAAAGTGGCATCCTAAAATAATGCAAGAGCTTACAGAGGTAGCCATGCACAAGGCAGCCAGTTATTGTATTTGACAGCAAATACTATTAGTTAGTCCACTATTTTCTTTGAGTATGCTTGCTAATTTTCTGCTCTACGAAGTTTCTGCTTCTTACTTGTTGTGCGTGCACTACTATTTTGATCCAAGTAGTCCACTATTTTCTACAAAATTGATTAAAACGACATCCTGCGAAATCAACCTCCATTGTGATGTTGACAAAAAAAGAAAAACCTCTGTTGTGGAGATTAATTTAACAAAAAGTACAAAGATATTTGTCCGGAGTTATTTATGCAAGCCCCAAAGAAAGTATACTTTTGCCAAATAACAACATGCCAGCGATGATAAATTCATGGTGATTATGATGACTTTTTCTATTGAACAATAATCGGTGCAAAGAAATGTTTTTGTTAGACTGAACTAACTGTCAATATTTTGAGCGTTGCTCCGAGAGTACCACTTACACGTAATTTCTCTATCGAATGCTTATAAATCACTGTAGGGCTAGGAATCTTGTATACATTTTATTTCAATGAGTATGCTTGCTTATTTTTCTTTCAACATAGTTTCTGCTACTTAATTATACTGCTCTATTATTTTTGTCCAACTAGTTCACCACGTTTAAATAAATTGATTAAAACAACGAATTGCAAAAGCAACCTCTATTGTGTGAACTTGCCCAAAAAAAAATAAAAATAAAAGCCTCTATTGTGAAGAATAATTTACCTAGAAATGCAAAGACAATTGCATGAAGTTATTTGTGCAAGCCGTGCACGCCCCAAAGAAAGGTATAGTTTCGCCAAATAACAATGCGCCAGTAATGGTAAATGCGCGACAATTATAAAGACTTTTGATGGGAACAATAGTCTGTGCAATGAAAGGTTGTTGTTTGACAGAACTAATTGTAAGTGCATGATCATTGCACTAAGATTAACTTTTTGAGTAAATTTCTTTGTCCGAAGAATGGGAATTAGTGTTATGCTTGGTATCAAGTTCGTGATTCATTTCTATGAGTATACGTGCTTCTTTTTTAATCTACCCGGTTTCTACTGCTTGTTTAATGAGCATGCTCTAATATTTTGGTCAAATTAGTCTACTAATTTCCGTTACATTTATTAAATCGACATACTGCCAAGGCAACCATTTTATTTGAAGATTAAGTTAACAAAGAATACAAAGCTATTTGCGCACCCAAAGACAAGAGCAGTTTGGCTAAATGACAATGCACCAATGATGATAAATTTGTGATGGTTATAAAGACTTTTCATGTGAACAATAGTTTTTTTGGAAAAAAATATCGATGCCTAGAAAGCCTGTCCCTTCAGAGAACAATAGTTGGCGAAATCAACCTCTATTGTGATGTTGATAAAAAAAAAAAACCTCTGCTGTGAAAATTAATTTTACAGGAAATACAACGATATGGGTACGGACTTATTTATTCGAGCGGTGCTAGCCCAAAAGAAAGACACAGTTTGACCAAATAACAACACGCCAGCGATGATAAATGAGTGATGATTATGAAGATTTTACTTGTGAACAATAATCGGAGCAAAGAAATTTTGTTGTCAGACCGAACTAATCGTCAGTATTAGAGAATTACCCTAAGAGTATTACAATTATTTTATCATTCCAAAGCTTACGAATTACTGTTGTGCTAGGAATTGTGCTAATAGTATGCTTGCTTATTTTGCTTTATTATTTTGGTCCAATTAGTCCATAAGTTCAAATAAGTTGATTAAAACAACAGATTGTAAAAGCAACCTCTATTGTGTGAACTTGCCCCAAAAATAAAAAAAAACCTCTATTGTCTAGAATAATTTACCTAGAAATACAAAGACAATTGCACGGAGATATTTGTGCAAGCCGTGCTCGCCCCAAAGAAACGTATAGTTTCGCCAAATAACAACGCGACAGTGATGATAAATGCGTGACGATTATTAAGACTTTTCATAGGAACAATAGTCTGTGCAATGAAAGGTGTTGTTTGACAGAACTAATTGTAAGTATTTGATCGTTGCACTAAGATTACCTTTTTGAGTAAATTTCTTTGTCCGAACAATGGGAATTAGTGTTATGCTTGGTATCAAGTTCATGATTCTTTCCTACGAGTATACGTGCTTCTTTTTTTATCTACAAGTTTCTGCTACTTGTTTAGTTAGCATGCTCTAAGAGTTATATGTTTTCTAGCTAATGAAGCAAAGGAACAAAGTGGCATCCTAAAATAGAGCAAGAGCTTACACGGGCAGCCATGCACAGGACAGCCTGTTATTGTATTTGGTAGCAAATACTGTATAGTTAGTCCACTATTTTCTATGAGCATGCTTGCTTATTTTGTGCTCTACAAAGTTTCTGCTACTTTCTTGTAGTGCGTGCACTATTATTTTGATCGAAGTAGTCCACTATTTTCTTCAAAATTGATTAAAGCACCATCCCGCGAAATCAACCTCAATTGTGATGTCGACAGAAAAAAAAACCTCTATTTCGGAGAATAGTTTAACAAAAAGTCCAAAATATTTTTGCGAAGTTATTCATGCAAGCCCAAAAGAAAGGCACATTTTTGGCCAAATAACGTGCCAGCGATGATAAATTCGTGACGACTATGTAGACTTTTTCTTGTGAACAATAATCAATACAAAGAACTATTTTTGTTAGTGCGAACTAATTGTGAGTATTTTGGGCGTTGCTCCGAGAGTACCACTTATAAGTAATTTCCCTATCGAATGCTTGTAAATCAGTGTTGGGCTAGGAATCTTACATACGTTTTATTTCTATGAGTATGCTTGCGTACTATTCTTTCTACATAGTTTCTGCTACTTACTTAGAGTGCTTTATTATTTTGGTCAAACTAGTCCACTATGTTCAAATAAATTGATTAAAACAATCTTAACTAGCAAAAAAAAAAAAATTGATTAAAACAACAGATTGCAAAAGCAACCTCTATTGTGCGAACCTGCCATAAAAAGAAAAAAAAAAACCTTTATCTTGAACAATTATTTACCTAGAAATACAAAGACAATGCTACAGAGTTATTTGTGCAAGCCTTGCTCGCCTCCAAAGGAAGGCATAGTTTCGCCAAATAACAACGCACCAGTGATGATAAATGTGTGACGATTATAAAGACTTTTCATAGGAATAATAGTCTGTGCAATGAAAGGTTGTTGTTTGACAGAACTAACTGTGAGGATCTGATCCTTGCACTAAGATTACCACTTTGAGTTAATTTCTTTGTCCGAAGAATGGGAATTAGTGTTGTGCTTGGTATCAAGTTCATGATTCATTTCTATGAGTATGCGTGCTTCTTTTTTTATCTACACAGTTTCTACTACTTGTTTAGTAGCATGCTCTAATATTTTGGCCAAATTAGTCTACTAATTTCAATTACATTTATTAAATCGACATACTGCCAAGGCAACCATTATTGTGAAGATTAATTCGACAAATAATACAAAGCTATTTGTGCACCCAAAGAGAAGCATAGTTTGCCTAAATGACAAAGCGCCAACGATGATAAATTTGTGATGGTTATAAAGACTTTTCATGTGAACAAGAGACTATTTTGAAGCAGTGTAAAGAAAGTCTATCGCTTCACAGAACAATAGTTGGCTAAATCAACCTTTATTGTGATGCTGACCAAAAAAAAAAAAAAAAAAACCTCTACTATGAAGATTAACTTTACAAAAAATACAAAAATATTTGTGCGGAGTTATTTATTCAAGCCGTGCTAGCCCAAATGAAAGGCACAGTGATGATAAATGTGTGACGATTATAAAGACTTTTCATAGGAATAATAGTCTGTGCAATGAAAGGTTGTTGTTTGACAGAACTAATTGTAAGGATCTGATCGTTACACTAAGATTACCACTTAGAGTTAATTACCATGTCCAATGACTAGGAATTAGTGTTATGCTTGGTATATCGTGTTCTTTTCGTAATTTTTTTTTTGTAACAAAAAATAAATTATATTTGTTAAGGAAAGAAGTAAAAAGTCTTAGGGGCATACCCCATTTATATAATCCAAGCCAGAATTACATGTTTTTTTTTATAGCTAACGAAGCGAAGGAACAAAGTGGCATCCTAAAATAATGCAAGTGCTTACAGAGCCAGCCATGCACAAGGCAGCCAGTTATTGTATTTGACAGCAAATACTATTAGTTAGTCCACTATTTTTTATGAGTATGCTTGCGAATTTTCTACTCTACAAAGTTTCTGCTTCTTACTTATTGTGCGTGCACTACCATTTTAATCCAAGTAATCCACTATTTTCTACAAAATTGATTAAAACGACATCCTGCAAAATCAACCTCCATTGTGATGTTGACAAAAAAAAAAACCTCTGTTGTGGAGATTAATTTAACAAAAAGTACAAAGCTATTTGCGCGGAGTTATTTAAGCAAGCCCCAAAGAAAGGTATAGTTTTACTAAATAACAACATGCCAGTGATGATAAATTCATGACGATTATGAAGACTTTTTCTTGTGAACAATAATCGGTGCAAAGAAATGCTTTTGTTAGACAGAACTAATTGTCAGTATTTTGAGCGTTGCTCCGAGAGTGCCACTTACAATTAATTTCTCTGTCGAATGCTTATAAATCAGTGTAGGGCTAGGAATCTTGTGTACGTTTTATTTCTATGAGTATGCTTGCTTATCTTTCTTTCAACATAGTTTCTGCTACTTGCTTATAGTGCTCTATTATTTTGGTCCCACTAGTTCACCACGTTCAAATAAATTGATTAAAACAATGAATTGCAAAAGCAACCTCTATTGTGTGAACTTGCCCAAAAGAATAAAAAATAAAAGCCTCTATTATGAAGAATAATTTACCTAGAAATACAAAGACAATTGCACGAAGTTATTTGTGCAAGCCGTGCTCGCCCCAAAGAAAGATATAGTTTCACCAAATAACAACGCGCCAGTGATGATAAATGTGTGACGATTATAAAGACTTTTCATGGGAATAATAGTCTGTGTAATGAAAGGTTGTTGTTTGACTGAATTAATTGTAAGTACGTGATCATTGCACTAAGATTGCCTTTTTGAGTAAATTTCTTTGTCCGAAGAATGGGAATTAGTGTTATGCTTGGTATCAAGTTCATGATTCATTTCTATGAGTATGCGTGCTTCTTTTTTAATCTACGCGGTTTCTACTACTTGTTTAGTGAGCATGCTCTAATATTTTGGACAAATTAGTCTACTAATTTCCGTTACATTTATTAAATTGACATACTGCCAAGGCAACCAAGTTATTTAAAGATTAAGTTGACAAAGAATACAAAGGTATTTATGCACCCAAAGACAGGCACAGTTTGGCTAAATGACAATGCACCAACGATGATAAATTTGTGATGGTTATAAAGAATTTTCATGTGAACAATAGTTTTTTTGGAAAAAAATATTGATGCCTAGAATGCCTGTCGCTTCAGAGAACAATAGTTGGCGAAATCAACCTCTATTGTGATGTTGACAAAAAAAAAACCTCTGCTATGAAAATTAAATTTACAAGAAATACAATGATATTTGTACGGACTTATTTATTCGAGCAGTGCTAGTCCAAAAGAAAGACACAGTTTGACCAAATAACAACACGCCAACGATGATAAATGCGTGATGATTATGAAGATCTTTCTTGTGAGCAATAATCAGAGCAAAGAAATTTTGTTGTCAGACCGGACTAATCATCAGTATTTAAGAATTACCATAAGAGTACCACTTGCAATTATTTTATCTTTCCAAAGCTTATGAATTACTGTTGTTCTAGGAATTGCACTAATAGTATGCTTGCTCATTACACTAAGATTACCACTTAGAGTTAATTACTATGTCCAATGACTAGGAATTAGTGTTATGCTCGGTATATCGTGTTCTTTTTGTATTTTTTTTGTTGTAATGGAAAATAAATTATATTAGTTAAAGAAAGAAGCAAAAAGTCTTAGGGGCATACCCCGTTTATATAATCCAAGCTAGAATTATATGTTTTCTTATAGCTAACGAAACTAAGGAACAAAGTGGTATCCTAAAATAAAGCAAGAGCTTACAGAGGCAGCCATGCACAAGGTAGCCAGTTATTGTTTTTGACAGCAAATACAATTAGTTAGTCCACTATTTTCTATGAGTATTCTAGCTAATTTTGGGCACTACGAAGTTTCTGCGTCTTACTTATAGTGCATGCACTATTATTTTGATCCAAGATTTTCTACAAAATTGATTAAAACAACATCCTGTGAAATCAACCTCCATTGTGATGTGGACAAAAAAAAAAAAAAACAAAAACCTCTATTGTGGAGATTAATTTAACAAAAAGTACAAAGATATTTTCGCGGAGTTATTTATAGAAGCCACAAAGAAAGGCATAGTTTAGCCAAATAACAACATGCCAGCGATGATAAATTCGTGACGATTACGAAGACTTTTTCTTGTGAACAATAATCGGTGCAAAGAAATGTTTTTGTTAGGCCGAACTAATTGTCAGTATTTTGAGCGTTGCTCTGAGAGTACCTCTTACAAGTAATTTCTCTGTCGAAAGCTTATAAATCAGTGTTGGCCTAGGAATCTTGTATACGTTTTATTTATATGAGTATGCTTGCTTATTTTTCTTTCAACATAGTTTCTGCTACTTGCTTATAGTGCTCTATTATTTTAGTCCAACTAGTCCACCACGTTCAAATAAATTGATTAAAACAAAAAATTGCAAAATCAACCTCTATTGTGTGAACTTGCCCAAAAAAAAAAAAAAAAAAACCTCTATTGTGAAGAATAATTTACCTAGAAATACAAAGACAATTGCTGGGAGTTATTTGTGCAACCCGTGCTCACCCCAAAGAAAGGTATAGTTTCGCCAAATAACAACGTGGCAGTGATGATAAATGCGTGACGATTATAAAGACTTTTCATAGGAACAATAGTCTGTGCAATGAAAGGTGTTGTTTGACTTGTAAGTATGTGGTCATTGTACTAGGATAAACTTTTTGAGTAAATTTCTTTATCCAAAGAATGGGAATTAGTGTTGTGCTTGGTATCAAGTTCATGATTCATTTCTATGAGTATGCGTGCTTCTTTTTTATGAACACAGTTTCTACTACTTGTTTAGTGAGCATGCTCTAATATTTTGGCCAAATTAGTCTACTAATTGTAGTTACATTTATTAAATCGACATACTGCCAAGGCAACCATTATTTTGAAGCTTTAGTTGACAAAAAATACAAAGCTATTTGCGCACCCAAAGAGAGGCATAGTTTGGCTAAATGACAATGCGCCAACGTAGATAAATTTGTGATGGTTATAAAGACTTTTCATGTGAACAATAGTTTTCTTTAGACAAAATATCGATGCAAAGAAAGCCTATCGCTTCAAAGAACAATAGTTTGCGAAATCAACCTCTATTGTGATGTTGATAAAACAGAAAAACCTCTGCTATGAAAATTAATTTTACGACAAATACAACGATATTTGTGCAGACTCATTTATTCGAGAGGTGCTAGCCCAAAAGAAAGACACAGTTTGACCAAATAACAACATGCCAGCGATGATAAATGCGTGATGATTATGAAGAATTTTCTTGTGAACAATAATCGGAGCAAAGAAATTTTGTTGTTAGACCGAACTAATCGTCAGTATTTAAGAAATACACTAAGAGTACCACTTGCAATTATTTTATCTTTCCAAAGCTTATGAATTACTGTTGTTCTAGGAATTGCACTAATAGTATGCTTGCTCATTACACAAAGATTACCACTTAGAGTTAATTACTATGTCCAATGACTAGGCATTAGTGTTATGCTTGGTATATCGTGTTCTTTTCGTATTTTTTTTTTTGTAATGGAAAATAAATTATATTAGTTAAAGAAAGAAGTAAAAAGTCTTAGGGGCATACCTCGTTTATATAATCCAAGCTAGAATTATATGTTTTTTATAGCTAACGAAGCGAAGGAACAAAGTGGCATCCTAAAATAAA
>QLOD02166209.1:0-12544 GCA_003260245.2 Sideroxylon spinosum
ATATTGCCTTCTGCTTTCAAATATTTGTGTGATTGATTGTTTTGGGATATCTAGCACAGTACACGTGTGAATTTTCAGTTACCATTCCGAGTAAGGAATAAGATGAGAACTTAACTTCTATATAATTTAGTTCTCCCCTAGAGAGGATCAAAGGGGGTAAACAATCCTAAACTAGAGTTTCAATCTTATCTCATTTTGATTTTATAATCATTTTTGTGATGAAAAAAAATTTAAAAACCATCATGATAGACACCATTATATGAAAAATCCGTAATATATATAAGAATAGAGAGTTATATAATGCCTTATCCTACCACTCATTAGACGTACGTAAAGGATGTGGAATTTGATTGAACTGATTAGTGTGATATGTTTTAAGAGCTTAAACAGAGATTATTACCAACACATATCTTTGCTCTACCACAGAAGGATAGTGGTTGTGCTGTTTTTAGTGATACATAACACTATGGTTTAAGTTGTGATCTTATACAGTATAGAAAAATAATTACATATACTTTTCACTATTTGAAGCCACCAAAAAAGTATTAACCGAGTCATGATTTGATGTTATCCTTAGTTGTAACTTTTAGGCGCGCTAATTGCATTTAAAAAAAAAAAATTCATGTCCATTTGGGCAAAAGCTAGAAAATAAAATTTTTTTTTTTTCATTTTGATGAAACCAATAGTTTCCTAGAATCTATGTGATTTTTTTGATTTTTTTGATTTTTTTTTATGAATGTGATTAACACGCTTAAAAGTTGTAACTTCTAAGAAAAATAAATTAATTTTGGATATAATGGTTGATTCTTTGAGTAAATAGCTTTGATTGGGGCATTGACAATTCTTACACCTAAGCCGTGTTTATTGCATGATGGAAATTGTTCGATAGAATAAGGCGAAACTTTGCAATAACTAGTAGACTCAGCTTATTAGATATAGGTGATATTTGAATGACAAAAAAAGTAGAAATATAAAAAAATTGATATAAAAGTAATAAGTGACTAAATTTAATTGAAAGAAATTGAAAATAATTGACAAAAGTTGGTGGGTTTTGATAAACCAAACATTAGAGTTGAACAGTTGGATGATACTTAGTGATAGATGGTTAAAAAGGAGATAGTGAAAGGATTGTTCCAAATTTCACAATTGATGGAGGAGTGTTTAATCATAGTTGCCGTAAGAATTAATAATTTATTTTTTTATTTTGAGAGAATTAGCCTTCTACCTTTTGACTTTTTCTTTTAGTTTTTTAAATAATATTTAATATTGAGCTATTCATAAAAATTTTAAATTTTAAAATATTAGACTAGAAATATTTTTAAATACTTATATTTCTAAAGTCATTTAAATTTTATGTATAGATATTAAAATGATTTGAGTTATCAAATTTTGAAATATTAAAACACTTAAGAATAAATATTTTAAATTTTAAGGAGACTGATTCATACCCTAATTTTTTTGGACCAAAAAATTTATCTGTACAAATGGTATATTTTGAATCTATTGTAGCATAATAAGATTTTTACTAAAATATTTATATGTAACAGTATTATATATTTTTTTTAAATCGAAATTTTATGTATATATTTTAAAGATTTTAAAATGGTTGAACCATAATACAAATTTTTTTAATTTAAAAATTTACAAATATAAATGCGGTTCTTTTGAGCTAGAAGGTACATCACCCCGCCGTTGGTTGCCCTCGTAAAGAAGAAGACTCTGCAGAACAAGTAAGATTAAAGTATGAAGTAATGAATCAAACATTGAAAATAAAAAACCAAAAAAGTTAATATTTAATTTTAGGAAATCAACTGATTGTCAGGGATTTATCAGCTATCTTGAATATCTTTGCTTTTCTTTCCTTTTGTAATTTCGTTTTCTAAGGATTTCCTATTTCGGTAGATTATTTTTTTATTTTATTAGAATTTATTATTTTAATTAATAATTATCATATTTTCGAATAAATAAGTTTGTAGTTTGTAATGCTTTTGGTTTTTTATTTGGTTTTTTTTAAGGGATAATTAGACTTTATTTCACGGGACTTTATTTAAAAATACCTAGTCATTGACTAATTTAAAAATTAACACGTAATTTCTCTTGATTTGATGTAAAATATAAAATTGATTAAATATATTAAATTTAATTAAATTTATACCTCACGAAAGATGCATATAAAATAGACATATCAAAATGCATTTTTATTTTTTTAGTTAAAATAGAAATTATTTCTTTTTTTAAAAAACTTAATTTATTTTTATTTTTTAAATAATTACATATGAATTTAATCAATTTATATAATACTTGTAGCATAAATATAATTAAATTTAATATTTTTTTAATTGTATACTTTAATTTTCATCAAAGAATTATGTATTAACTTAAAAAAAAAAAAAAATTGAATCTAAGTGTTTTTGGTTTAAAACACACAAGGAAAGCAATACAGTACATTTACCCATTTTTTAATTTAATTTTTTATTATTATTTATTTGGCAACAAGATATTTTTATAAGTACATGGCGAAATATTCAGACGGCGTAAGGCCAACGGCAGAGAAACCCCGCACCTGCTCCCATTACCATATTGTTGGAATCATCCAAGACTGCGGCTCCGCACTGCTAGGTATTCTCCTACCTCTTCTTCTTGCCTGAGGCCCACCCACCAACATAGGCGACTCACCGACCTTTTCGATGGCGCTGAACAACAACGGCGGCTGCGGCGGAGGAGGAGAAGCCATGGTTTGAAAGAAGAGTTTCTGATGAATCCTTGTCCCGTACCCTTCAGAAAATGTTGGCGACATCCACGGGGCTTCTCTTCAGCATTTTAGCCGTTGAAAACCAATCGTTGCCATGTCAAGGTCAGCATTTTTTTTCCTGAGCTTTCTCGATCTCTTGATTCTGTGCTGTTTTTGGGGTTTGTTTGTGGAGCTGTCGAAGTAGTTTAGGTTAGGTTGTCAAAACGCTTGGATCTGTATTTTCAATTTTTATTTTAAAAATTTTGTCCTGTGATTTGGAGAATTCAATTATGGGTCAAGTGTTTAATCTTCAAAAGTGAATTGGAAAGTCTATGTATTGGGTTGTCTTTTTGGAATAACGTGACAAATTTAACAGAAACACAATTGAGCTTGACTATGGGTGTTGGATGATGCCCATGAAATTGGAGAGGTCGGAGTTTTCTTGGAAAATTCGATTTTCTCCAGCTGAATATTCAGAAATTGTTGTACATACATATTTTCCTACTCATAATACAATTGTAAGAGGGGCATGGTTATTTTCGTGCGAACAAAAGTTTAAATTTGGATTCCCTTCCATGCCTAACAAATTTTTTTTGTACAATATCTCTATGAGGGCACCGCCTTGGAATTGAAATTGGAAACTTTTTCAAGAGTGCAATGGGAATAGAAACATACTGCACAGCCTTTTTCTGAACTGGGAGGGGTTCGAACCTCAGCATTACCTAGCTCTTGGTTCTTGTGGGGTGGGTGAGGAGCTATAGGGGAATAGCCTCACCGAAGGTGGGGTTACTTCTAATATACAACTTGACTCAGTTTGGGAGGATACCTCTAACATCAATTATCTCACTTGCAAACATATCTGTGTGGGATTAAATATATGACAGGGTTACCCGATACTAAATGGGGTATCATAGCATGTGTTAAAGGAGCCCAACAACATATAGGAGTAGGGGTCTCAACCTCAAAACTTTGACATTAAGGTGAGGGACGTCCATCTCTTATATGGGGGGAGTGACTTTTATCACGGGCCGATGTGGGACAACATCTAACAGCCTCCCTCACGTTGGCCTGCATGAACATAGGCTCAACGTGGATAATGGTAAGGGCCAATTTTGAAAACCCGCTCTGATACCATGTCAAAGGAGTCTAACAACGTATAAGAGTAGGGGTCTCAACCTCAAAACCTAGGTGTTAAGATGAGGGACAACATATAACAGCATGGAAGGTGCTTTAGAATCTTAGATTCATTTTTGGTCTAACTAGGAATAGTATGATTCGTTTTTGCTTTAAATTAGAAACTTTTATTACGTAATAAGAAACTACGTAATTATATATACACTGGGAAGGATACTAAGATGTTGTGGCATGTCATTTGTTTCAATTAAGCCCCCTCTTAATATAAAAGAACACTCTTTGATCAAGTAATTGATGTGGGATGCAGACTTTTGACAATTGACAATATTAAAAGAGTTGCAAAATCCATTCATGCGAACCAGGGAAGCATCTGTTCAGAAGGAAGGAAGTATGGAGCAGGCGCTGCATCTGGGCTACATTCTCCCCAATACAGGTTATACTGTAATTATATTTTTCCAAGTAAGGCACATTCTGTATTTACGGCATACAGAATCAAGGATAGTTTTTGCAGGAGTAGTTACTCCAGGAAATTCTCTGTCATCCCTGCTGGCAACACAATAGCGCATCTTGCCCAAGTTGCGTGGAGAAGAATCTCACATATGTCTTCTAACAATTCCCAAACTTACCCTCCTCTAGGTAGGATTGCTCAAGCAGTTAGCTTGGCCTTGAGCCGCTCTTATGTGGTTGTGCCTGGTATATTTGCCCTGGCATGTGGTAATCTGGCATTGGCACAAATATCAGCTGACACAGACCCTTTCCACTCAAGGAATACTCTTTACATGCGTGCAGAAGATGGGCATGCTTTTATGATCTCATTACTTTTTGCGGTGTTTGAAGGAGTGGTCTTGTTGCTAAGAGCATTTTATTTGTCAATTTTGTTCTCACCCTGCATAGTGATAGCTCCATTTGCTGATTGTTTTGGACCTGAGTTTAGAAAAGTATGGCTTCAGGTTGTTCATCATACACTTGAAAGAGCAGGCCCAGCACTCATAAAATGGGGCCAGTGGGCTGCTACACGGCCAGATCTCTTCCCTAGAGATTTATGCACTGAACTGACAAAGCTTCACAGCAAAGCTCCTGAACACAGCTTTGCATACTCAAAAAAGACTATTGAAAGAGCCTTTGGCCGTAAGATTTCTGAAATTTTTGATAATTTTGAAGAGGCACCTATAGCATCAGGTAGTATTGCTCAAGTTCATCGAGCTTCTTTGAAGTATCGATACCGCGGTCGACAGATCAAGCCTATTGAAGTTGCAGTAAAAGTTAGACACCCTGGCGTTGGCGAATCAATCAGAAGAGATTTTGAAATAATTAATATAGTAGCAAAGTGTTCAACGTTCATTCCTACCTTGAAATGGTTAAGATTGGATGAAAGTGTCCAGCAGTTTGCTGTTTTTATGATGTCTCAAGTTGACCTTGCAAGGGAAGCTGCCCATTTGAGCCGCTTTATTTACAATTTTCGTCGATGGAAGGACGTATCTTTTCCGAAGCCTGTTTATCCACTTGTGCATCCTGCTGTTTTAGTTGAAACTTTTGAGGAAGGGGAAAGTGTGTCACACTATGTTGATGAGCTTGAAGGACATGCTCGGATTAAAAGCGCCCTTGCACACATTGGGACTCATGCGCTTCTGAAGATGCTTCTTGTAAGATATATTTTGTCATGCATTATAGTAATTTTTATGTGGTTGCATTATCTGTTTGCTATTTAGTTTCCAGCTTCTCTAAATGTTTGCTCTAAAGGGTGATGGTAATGTTTTTTCTTTCTCTTTTTTAATCGATGTTAAGAGTGACATAGAATCATATAACACAGAGAGAGAGAGAGAGAGAGAGAGAGAGAGAGAGAGAGAGAGAGAGAGAGTATTATGTCGCAAAAAACAAAAAAAGGACTTAAAATAAAGTCACATGATTCACATCATGTATGCTAGCTTAACTGATGTCGGATTTTCACCCTTGCCCCATGCTGTGTGTCTACTCATGGATGAAGATCTTGTTGGACACAAGTTCACTATGAAAGCACAGTGGTAACTAAATGCAAATAGTCCTCATATGGAAGAGAATCAAAACGTTTTTCACTGCAAAACATTTTGGGCTGTTTGGTGTGGCATTGATTGGGTATTATACTGACCTAGAGTCTCATTATCTTAACAGAAAATTTGTAAACTGTGTAAAACTTGGATGTTAAAGCATTTGAAACTGATTATTGCATTGTCACATATATAACATCATTGAAATGCATGGCATAGGAAGATATAGTGGTAGTCATATCATTATGGAAAAATTTTGTGTTAAATTTGCACGGTAGTCCATAGATGTATTGTTTGTAACCTTTTTGGTTTTAGTGTTAAATTTATTATGAAAACATCTCTTATAACAAAAATCTGAGAAACAATTTAGGGAAGTTAAAAATCTATTGCTAAAGTTTTATGTTCAATAATGTTGGCTAGTTATTTGCTCTCGAGGCATAGTTGTCAAAATCATATGATTTCTTATTCGATTTTATAGATTTGAGTCGATGCACAATGTAATCAATACAAATCTTATGTTTGAATAGGATGGAAGGATGAATCGGGGTGAATAAGACCAAAATTTATATCCTCTCGGGCATAGTTGTTAAACCCTTATGATTCTGATTAGACATCATTCATTAAATAAGTGCATTCTCCTTGAATAATACATTCCCCTTAAATTATTTCTTAGGCTGTCTTAGGATGGTCTTTCCTAGAATGTGTCTTTTAGTTTGCTTTTGTATTTTCTATTTAAAGGACTGCATCTGTCATTTAAATACAGTGTACTTCATTTATGATGGGTCTTCTACATTCATTGTACTTCATTTATGTTTGTTTTGTATTTTATTGCTGTTTGTAGTTGTTTTAGGATAGTCTCTTGGTTTGTTTAAGATTACTCCCAAACTACCTAGTATTGCGTTTATAAAGGCTTGGGTGTTTTGTAAGTTATTGTTGAACATGTGATAAAAAATACAGCTTGTACTCTTCCATTGTGTTCTTCTTTCTCTTTCTTTGAATATTTCTTTTCTTGACGCTTTCTTCTCTTCTTTGCTAAATCTTGTTCTTGTTTCACATCAAATTGTCATCAGTGCCAAACCTGGTTGTTAAAAAAAGGGGGGGGGGGAATCAGTTTGTTTTTCGGCCTAATGTATGTGACTTGATACCCTTGATTGGAATATCTCATTTAGTTCCTATAATTAATACTATTGCAGCAACAGAAATGATAGGATGTATAATAGGAATGAGTATGGATATCATATTAATTTGTTGGAAAAAATGGAATTGCCTGACAGATGAAACCATACTGTGATTGAGTATACCGATCAATTTGATGATTTCAAAATCGGATGCCATATAGTTGAAGATGAATCCATTACTTTGAGTCGGTTTAGACGAGGCTGAATAAATATCTTAAAGGGGAACTTTCCTTTAGCAATGGCACCACTCTTGACAGTGCTTGCACTTTTGTTCAAGAATATGAGTTGCTCATGAGGAACCCCACGGGATTAAGCAGATGTAGCTATTATTCTTCAAACTCCTATGCATCAGATCAAATTCTTTCGTCAAATCGGAAATCAAAATTTTATCCTCCACCTTCTAGTGCACCTTTAGTGGATGACCAAATCAAGGGATCCATGACTAAGGTAGTGCCCAATAGTGGTTTCTCCATTGAGAAACATGCAAAAGAGTTTGAGGAGGACCATCTAGAAGAATCGGTCTATGAATCTAACCTTGATGAGTTTTTTTTTTTTTTGATGATTTGGATGAATTTGGTAATTTGATTAATGAACCTTGCATTGTTGCATTTGATTTTGGTGATATTGTGCTTTGTCTTATTGTAGCAAGTAAAGCAGCTAACCAAGTCATTGAGAAAACTTGTATCACCAAGATTTTTACTGGTGCGTGCGGTGTCCCAATCAATGCCTAAGTCCTACAATGTTTATTGGGATTTTGTCTACCCCATTGAAGAGTCGCTTCCACATTTTGATCCGGTTTTATTGGTTTTCTTTCAAACATTGTAAGATCTCTTACTAGAGTTGAGTTATTTCCATTGGGGAGAGTTGTTGGGGACACCATGTTTATACCACACCTCATGTGTGCGCATGAATTTTGGGAGAAGTTTGCTCATTCACTCTGTTTGTGGCCCAGTGATTGAAGGAAGGGGTGCTTGATTTTCAACTTGACGGAGTCGTGTTTCTTCTTACACTGGGAGAATTGATAGGACATCAAGTATTTAATAAGTGCATTCCTCTTGAATAATGTATTCTCTTAAATTGTTTCTTGGTTTCCTCTAGGATGTGTATTTTAGTTTGTTTTTTTGTATTTTCTATATAAAGGGATGCATGTGTCATCTGTGTACATTATACTTCAGTTATGATGGGTCTTCTACATACATTGTGCTCCGTTTGTGTTTTTTTTTTTGTTTTTGTCTTCTGTTGCTGTTTGTAGTTGTTTTAGGATAGTGCCTTGGTTTGTTCTAGGATAGTGCCTTGGTTTGTTCAAGACGATTCCTAAACTACCTTGCTTTGTTTACAGTGGTGGACTTAGCAAGGGATTTTTTCTTTTTTTTTTTGGGATTTTTATTGGGGGGGCTGTCCCCGGCTGCTCAATTTCTATTTATTTTGTAGTAATTTTTTATTTTTTTAATGCATGGTATATAAAATTTCCCCACTTAATTGAAAAGTTGTCCCCTTAAATATGTTTGATAATTGTTTTGTATTATCAAATCAACAGAAAAACCTATTTTTGTACCTTTTTTTCCTTTTTGTACTTTTTCTACTCTATCTAAACTAAATCTACATTATTTTAATAAATCTCAGGCTCTATTTCTTTCATTTC
This sequence comes from Sideroxylon spinosum, assembly GCA_003260245.2. Classification (NCBI taxonomy): domain Eukaryota; kingdom Viridiplantae; phylum Streptophyta; class Magnoliopsida; order Ericales; family Sapotaceae; genus Sideroxylon; species Sideroxylon spinosum. Next base: position 8,710 of record QLOD02166209.1, read on the forward strand.
TCTCTCTCTCTCTCTCTCTCATATTAAACCCTCTTTAAACCCTCTGTTGTTACTTTTTTTACTCTCTCACTCTTTCTCTCTCATTAAACCCAATTTTCAACTTTTAACTTGCACAACTGCACTTTTTCTTTTATTTTTTTACACCTCTCTCTCTCTCTCTCTCTCTCTCTCTCTCTCTCTCTCAACCCACCTTTCTTCATTCACTTTCTCTCAACCCACTATTTCTATTTTCTTAAACCCTCATCTTCTCCCTTTCAAGTTACCATTTTAATGTGTTAAAGCTCCATTTTCAACTTGTAAAATGTTTATCTCAAGAATCAATGTTCAATCTCATCTCTTCGAAAAACAGCTAAGGTATTTTGTGTTCAAATTATGGTTTGATTTTAATCTAATATTTTATTGCTTTAATTTATTGCACATATTATTTCTATCAAATTTTGCCTACACTCAACAAAATTCTTAAGTGCGCCCCTATTTGCCTTTATAAAGGCTTGGATGTTGTTTTGTAAGTTTTGGTTGAATATTTGATAAAAACTACAGCTTGTGAGTTGTTTTCTGATCTCCCCTTTGTGTTCTTGATGAGGACATCAAAGTCCAAAGTTTTATTTCCTTTATTATTATTTTATTTATTATTTTTATTATGATTATTTTGTTATTATTATTATTTTTTTATTTTAGGATGTTTATTTTAGAGTAGAATTTGTGATATTGTAATCCTTGATTTGATATTATCTCCAGGATTGTTAGCCTAGTAAGTCTTGAGATTATTAGGGTTTGATTGATAGATATTGAGAGTATTGAATGTTGTTGAACTACTTTTGCTTGAGTCTTCTCTTCTCCTCTCTTCTTCTGCTGCTTCTTTCTCTTTCTTTACTTTCGACATTCTGTTCTGCATTAGATTGGAAGACTGCCTTTATGACAAAGAATGGCCTTTATGAGTGTTGGTAATGCCTTTCGAGCTTTCTAATGGCCGTAGTATTTTCGTGGAAGTCATGACCTAGGGACTTAGCTCTTTTATGGGACGATTTTTAGTAGTGTATTTTGATGACATCCTTGTGTACAGTAAATCTAAAGAGTTACATGTGAATCACCTTTCTTGGGTTTGTTCTGGTCTTAGGAAGGAAAAATTATACACTAATCTGAAGAAGTGCTCATTCTTTACTAATATCTTGCTTAGGTTTCATAGTCTCCTCTGTTGGGGTTTTTTGTTGACCCCCTAGAAAATTTAGGCCATTGTCGATTGGGCTGAACCTGCATATTCATGATGTTTGAAGTTTTCATGGGATAGACTCTCTCTATTATTGATTCATCAAGGGTTTTAGCACGATCATGGTTTCTTTAACAAAGTGTATGCAGGGAGGTGATTTTAAATGGATGGAGAAAGCTGTTAGGGCTTTCAGGGTTATAAAAAAGAAAATGATGGAGGCTCCCGTGATGAGCCTTTCGAATTTTTGTAAGGTTTGTGAGTTAGGATGCTTTAGGCGTGGGTATATGTGGTGTTCTTAGCCAAGATTGTCACCATGTTGCCTATTTTAGTGTGAAGTTGAGTGAACCCAATCGAAGATACTTTACATATGATAGGGAGCTAATACGTGGTGGTATAGACTTTACGACATTGGTGCCATTACCTACTCCCTTAGGGGTTTGTACTTTACTCTGATCATGAAACCCCACTGTGTTTTAACTCTTAGAAAAAGCTTAACTATAGGTACAGTCGTTGGAGCGAATATTTACAAGCATATTCTTTTGTTTCAAAGCATAGGAAAGGAGTTGAAAACATAACCGCTGATGCTCTAAATAGACGCATTTCCTGTTAAGTGTCATGAGTGTTAAAAGTTATAGGATTTGATAGGCTTAAAGAAAATTATGTGTCATGCCCTTACTTTAAAGGCATTTATGTGCCTGTGCTTGAGGGTCGGTTTGACCCTTTTAGTAACTTCTGCCTTAAGGATGGTTTCCTTTTTAAAGCTAATAAGGTATGCATCCCTAGGACGTCCGTCCATAATTTCATAGTTTGGGAGACTCATGCAGGTGGTCTCATCGGTCATTTTGGGCGTAGTGATACTATAGAGGAGGTTGATCGTCGATTTTATTGGCTTGGTTTGAAATGGGATGTGGCTAAATTCATTAGTTAATGTCGCACTTGTCAGTTGGCCAAACAGAAGAAATAAAACACAAGTCTCTATACATCCCTTCCTGTCCTTAGTTATTCGTGGCAAGATGTGAACATGAATTTGTACTCGGTTTTCCTCGCACTCCTAAAAGCCAGGATTCCATTTTTGTAGTTGTGGATTGTTTCTCCAAAATGGTCCACTTCATTCTTGTAGTAAGATCTCTGACCCTTCTAGGGTTGCGTGATTGTATTTTGTAGAGATTGTCAAATTGTATGGCCTTCCTAAAACTATTGTGTCTAAGAGGGTTGTGTGTTTCACTGGTCATTTTTGGAGGACGCTATGGGCATTGCTTGTTATTAAATTGTTTCCATTGCTTACCATCCTCAAACTGTGGAAATAGCTTGATATACATTATTGGGTCCATTTCCTAACAGTTTAAGCTTTTTGACTATTGGTTACTTAATATGGTATCAAAGTCTAGGTTTACCATCAATCTCTGCTCATTAGGAGAAACGGGTTGTTGCTATCTTTTACCGAAGGTCTGATATGTGAAAGGGGAGGTTGTTCGGGTGTCTTGCATCGGTTGTGGAAAGGGTTGATGGGCAATATATATATGTGAGCGAAAATCTCACTCTACGAGCTAACTTTTGGAGATGAGAGGGGCTCAAGGCCACTCAATAACTGGTATCATAGCTCTGACTCCAGGAGGTCCTTTATTCGAATCTTGTTATTCCCTATTTATTGTTGTGCACTTTGTTTATTCATGTTGGTGTACCTTGTTTGATTTGATTGCTTGTCTCTGCTCCACATGCATTAGGGTTGCACGTGAGAGAGAGTGTTGAAATAGCTTGATAGACATTGTTGGGCCCATTTTCTATAGCTTAAGGTTTTGGGATAATTGGTAAACTTAACACAACCATGGTAGTCAATCGTAGTTCAGAAAATCTTCTATGATGCTTGGTCAAAGAAAATCTTAACAACTGGGATTTGATCCTCAAGTATGAGTTCGTTTGATGTTGTGCATGGTTACAAACCTATGAAACCATTAGACCTAATTCCCATTCTTTGCATTCTCCCGTGTCTATGACCGTTGAGTCTTCTGCACAACATTTACATCACTTGCATATTGAGATCAACAAGCAACTTGAAGTGAGTAAATCTTACAAACTTCGACCTAGCACACGTGAAAGGCATATTGAATTTAATGTTGGGGACTATGTTATGGTTCAAATTCATTCAGAACAGCATCCATCTAGGCCCAATTCCAAATTACATCCATCTAGGCCCAATTCCAAATTACATCTTTGTATTACTGGTCTTTTAATATTTTAAAACGGGTGGGTCCAAATGATTATGTTATTGATATTCCACCAAAATTTGGCTTTAGCTCTATATTTAATGTTGAGGATCTAGTTGCTTTCAATGGCCAAGTTGTTATCCCAGTTAATCCTTTTGCTGCTTCTCTAGATGAGTATAACCTTGAACCTTTGCCTTTTCTAGCTGAACCCAATTACGACTTTGTCAATACCTAACCTTGAACTTAATTATGACCCTGAGCTTATTTCCCTATCTATGCAAACACCTATTTGTGGAAAAGCGTGATTATCTCCTACAGTTTAGGAAACTCTATTTTAGGGAATTCTCTCTTAGGGAATTTGTGTATTCTTTGTATGGTAAATTAGTTACTGATGTATAGCTAGCTGTAAATTAGGATTTAGTTT
>QLOD02166246.1:0-12535 GCA_003260245.2 Sideroxylon spinosum
TTTCTAAGAATTTCCCAGGCTTCTTTCTTTTGAAGTTTTTGCAGGAGCTACCACTTCATACATGGCTTCATCAATCACTTGGTAAATTGTGAATAACGCCTTCTTATCTTTCTTTCTTGATTCCTTAAGTTGATATTTTCTTATTTCTCTATTTGTGTTTTTATTTCTGCAGAAGATGGTTCAGAGTAACCACTCTCTATAATCTCACATATATCTAGGGAGCCCAATAGAGCTTTCATTTGGATGTAGCAAATCTCATAAATTTCTTCTATAAGTCTGGGTATTTGAAGTTCAAAAGAACTAAAAGAATCCATCAGTCTTGTGGTTCTGATACCAGATTTTGTTGGAATTAGAACTACATAGAACAAAGTTTATACTCGAGAAGAGTATTCAAACTCACATTTTCTAATTCATTGATTCAACTTCATGATATTACAACTATTTATATTCTTTAACAGAAATTTCTATATCACATTTCTACAAAATAGTTTTCCACAACCCAATATACAATATTTATTTCTATTCTATTTTCAAGATGACTTTTTCAGACTTCAACATTTATATCAACACACAAGTTTAACTTCCAAAACTTAGGTCCTCGAACCAAAAAACTATTTTTTACCAATATTGGCCTTCTTAATGCTGTAAACGAACCAAGTGTTCAGTATGCCGAGCGTGAATAAACTTATCAATAGCTTGTTTAGAGTTAGTTTATGTCTATTTGATAAGTTAAACGATCAAGGTTGAACACATTTCGGCACATAACGAAGCCGAGCTTGAACAAAAGTAAGTTAGGTGGTACTTGATTTATTTTTCAATTTTCAATTTTTGTTTTATGTTTATTGTTTTAAAATTTTCAAAACAAGGAAATAGGAAATCCTCCTTTTTTTTTTTTTTTTTTAAGTTTGAATTTTTCCTTGTTTTGGGTTAAAAAATACTCAAAATAACTTTTTACCATTTTTCTTTTTATGTATAAACTTATTTTCTATTTTCTAAAACAAATTTTAAAAACATAAGTGACGAAATGTGTTTTGAATTATTTTTTTATTTTCAAAAATACAAAATAAAAAATGGGCTCGAAACAAAAATAGAAAACAAAAACAAAAAATAAAAAAAAAAAACTAAATGCCACCTTAGATATTTAGTACACCTACAAATTAGCCACAAACTAGCTTATGAAATGAGCTGACTTTGAATTCATTGTGTGACTAATTTAAAATTCGAGTTTGAGTTATTAAGGGTTTATTTGGCACTGTCGTTTTTCAATAATAAATTAAATTAAATTAATAAATTAAAAATTAATTTAATTAATTTAGTTTAATTATTTATTAAAAATCATTTAATCAACTAATGTAAAATATATTAAATTATATTTTAATAAAATATATTTCATGTTAATTTAGTTAATTTAATCATATAATTTATTAAAAATAATTAATAAAATATATTAAATATTAATTTAGATAATTAAATTAAATTGATTTAATTATATTATTTGCTAAAAATAATTTTAGTTTGATAAATAATTCATTTTAATATGATGTACGAAAATGAGCAAATTGTTAAAATTGACAAAATAATTGTTGGAAAATTAAATATGGAGTGAAAATGCTTTTTCTTTTTATTTAAGTTATCGTTTTTTGGAAACCCAAAAAACCTTAAACAAATTTACCAAATATGTTTCTATTACCATCTTATAAAATTTTAAAAATACAAATAGAAAAAGAGAAAACAGAAGCGTTACCGAATGGGGACTGAGTGTTGTACTGAAAAACTCGTGCGTTGGATTGAAAATATAATATATATTTTTGTAATAGTTTAAATTAGAATGATATTATTTTGATTTAGTTTATAATATTTTTAATTAAAACGAGATCGTTTTGATTAGTCGACGTATATAAGAGCTGAGTTCGATTCCTAATAACTATTTGTTGACCTGGTCTTAACTTGTGTAAAAATATAAGTAGAGATCAAGTAAATTAAAACTCAACCCATCTTGAATCTATGCTAACAAATATGCATAAAGGCAATAAAAGAAATAAAAAATAGTCCAATCATTGATAAGCCTTTTAATTTTTGGCCACTCCTTTATTTTTATTGCCTTTTAATTTCAATGCTTCCACATTTCAATTATCTTAGTGCAAAAGTTTTCATCGGCAAAATGATGATATATTTTAATCTACTTAGTATTTTCATAAAAGACAATATTTTATTTTCTTGTGTCTATGTAATAAATAATCGGACATCATTTTGATTATTGGCGTTCTTTAAATATAAAAACAACAACACAAAAAGAAAATAGTATATAAACTTAAATTATTGCAAAAGGTTCAAGGATAGATGGAGAGATTGTCAATCCATTTCACATACACATGGGAGGAATTTAAACCTTTTCAACCTTCTTTTTTTTATTTTTCTAATTCAAGGTGTATAGGTTAAATTAGCATTTTAGTAATTTTTAAGATTTTAAAATTAATGATCGGATAAATTTATAATGACTAGTAAAAGATTCAAACTGCTAATCATTAAAAGATAAACTCAGAACTTGATAATTAACCATCAAAATATAAATTCATTTTTAAAATATAAATTCATTTTAATAAAAAATGTGAAAGCTGGATAATGTATTCTAAGAAAACCTTCTAAATAGAAGGATATAAAGTTAATATAAAAAAACAAAAGTGAGTTTCGTATGGTACGTTACTACTTTTGTAGCTAGTATTGTAGTTTTTTTTTTTAAGTTTATTTGAAGTATTTGTCTTTAATAATTAAAAATAAATTAAAAATATAAAAAAATATTTTAATCAATTTAAAGAAAAAAAAAACTAATGCTATTAAAAGCTTGAGGTTCCGAAAAACGGGCATAGGGTCTAACTTAGACTTCTGTCTTCATTCAGGTACCCAAAAAAAAAAACGTAAAAAAAAAAAAAATTAAATAAATTAAAAAAAAAAAAAGCGAAAATGGGCACTTGACAAAAGTTTCAGTTTGACATTGCAAATGTTAAAAATCTCTATAAAAACTTTAAAAGTTATTCAAATTTTATCTCATTGCACGTATTATAAATTTATAATTTATTTTAATTTATCTCATTTTTTAACACTCCAAACACTTCGGTAGGTTAATTTTGTTGTTGGTTGTTGTGCTTTTTTTTGACCTTGGGTAAAGCCTTTTGTTTGACAAAATGAAAATTAGAAATGCAAGCAATAAGGTGCGTTTAGTGACATAATAATTTTTGATGTGTTTAGTAAAGCAAGTAGTAATTTTTAATAATTTTTTACAACTTTTGGGTGTAATTTTTTTGTAACTTTTTGTATTTTTTAATAACTTTTGATAATTTTTAGTAAATTTTAGTAATTTTAGTAATTTATGGTAAATTTTGAGTTGGGAAATTACTTTAAAAAAACAGAAAAATAGTAAAGGTTAATGATTTAACAAACACTATAGAAACAAAAGTTGGTAGTTTTTTGTTAAAAATTTTATTACCAAATAGTCCCTAAGACTCGTCCGACAATATAAACTAGCTTCTTAATTTTTGGAATATTTATTGTTCTGGATTTTTTTAGATTAATTAAATTTACTCTTTTATATTTTAATTTTTTTAAACCATAAAGGGTCAAAATATCATATTACCAAGAAAATAAAAATATCACTATTGAAAAGTCAATTTTTTCTTCTTCCTAAATATAAAAATAATTAAATTTTTAATAGTTAACTAGTAGTTAATTAAATAAAAAAAAACTTGGTTTTTTCCTTTTTAAACTAAGCCTTAAGTATAAGTTTTAGGTTAAATTTCACATGATGAACATTTGTTGTCATTGTTGCAACAGACACAAAGAGAAATATTTTGGTTTCTTTCTATTTTTTATCCAACTCTTTAAAAAGAATTATTCTTTTTATTTTGTTATTACTATTATATATGTAAAACATAATAAATTAGTTTTGTCAATCAATTTTAACATGGTTTTCATAATTTATATTTTATAATTATTTAAATGATATATTGATTAGTTTTTGAGTATATATATATATATATATATATATATATATTTACAAATATATAATTTTATAAAGATAAATTCGAAATGGTATCTCTAAACACACGGGTACCAATATGTACCATATCAATAACAAAATTGGTATATAGTTAGAAACAATATTCATAATATGTGTAGCCCACGAATTTCAAGAATAATAAAAAAAATTGAAAAAAATAAAAAAATAAGATTTCAAACATGCATTCTTATTTAATTAGACTAAAAGTTAAAAATAAATAAAAATCATTTCCCAATAAATAATTTTTGGAAATTTTTTAAATTTCGTACCATTTCCATTCATTTTTAATCAGAATAAAAATAAAAAGTAAGTATTTTAGAATCTTCTATGCATCTGTCCACCTAGGAAAAACTTCAGCGGAAAATTACATTCTATTTTTGGGTACTACCTTTTACTTTCTGTTTTATTTTTATTTTATTTATTTATTTATTTGGGTAAGTGCCTTCCATTTTATTGCATAACCCTTTTACAAACTTAAATTTGAGTTGTAGTATTTTTTTAATTATTTAGTATTCCATTCCACTAAAGTAAAGTGAATCAATAGAAACATTATTCATAACATATCAGCACACAAATATATATATATATAAATAGATACATGGTGAAAACAATGCAAAACTTTATTTCTGACTTTTGAAAATTTTGGACTGTTCAGCATTAGAATAATAGATTCCTCTCCTCACATATATTATCACCTAGTATTGTCTATACCCCATCATCAAATCCCTCTAAACAAACACAACCCAAAACTTTTTCAATACTATACCCCACCATCAATCCCCTCTAAACAAACACTATACCCCACCATCAAATCCCTCTAAACAAACACAACCCAAAACTTTTTCAATACTATACCCCACCATCAAATCCCTCTAAACAAACACAACCCAAAACTTTTTCTTGACAAACAAACCTCTGTAGTTATGTTTGTGCTAGTTGATGCTGCGAATTTTCACCGAAATTACACTCCAAAAGAACAGTGCCTTTTTATTAAAACATGTATGAATATAAAATATTAAATTAATCAAATTAAATAATTTTAAATATTAATTAATACCTTTTTATCTTATTTTTTTAATCCGTTGAGTATATATTTATGACTTTATATTTTATATTTTTTCTATATTTTTTATTTTCATTTTATTTTTCTTTCTAGCACTCAATTCTTACTCTATACACGCTCTTTTTTTTTTAAGAGTTTTAAATTTTTTTAACAAGTTTAATTATTTTTCTCTTTTCTTTTATTATTTTTCTTATATTAGTTAATTTTTACTCTTTCAGCTATATCTCTGTCCATAAGAGAAATGGATATGGTACGGATTTAAAAAAAAAATTAAGTGAAGTTCAAAAATTTAAAGACTTTTATAGTCTTCGCGGAAGCTGCGACTCAGTTCCTTAACTTTTCAATTTTTATATTGGGTCCTGCACCCCCTTCGCTTCAATCGGTACTACAGTAGGGTTCCTTTGGTTTAGTTCTTTTCAATCGGTACTACTGTAGGGTTCTTTTGGTTTTGTGGAGCCGGCTCCCTGCAATTCATGTTTCTGTTATTTCTCAGCAATTATTAAATCTGAGCCTTACATTTCATTTCAACGACCAAAATTTCAGTTTTTTGTGGGCCCCAGTAAAAGCCAATCCTTTTGCTTCTTGCCTCAATTTTTACTTCAGTTTCACTTGATTTTTTTTTTTTTTGGACTCAAATGAAAAGCAGCTTCCGTGATTCCTTTGAGTTAGACGAATCCAAGTCAATGTAAAATGGGTTAATTAAGTCTTTAATAAAAAAAATTATCAAGAATTATTATTAATTTTTGTAACGAGAATAAAAATAAAATTTATAAGTTAAAATTGATTTTATTTTATCATTTAAATTTTTTTAATTATATATCATTTGAAATCTAATAAAAAAATAAAATTTGATATGAATTTATTTTCTTCTTTAACTATCTAGACAAATTTACTCTCAAATCAAATTAATTCTCTATTTTAAATCAACTCTTGCTTTTATACTATTATTCTATCAATATTGAATCTCAACCTTTCATTTTATTAAATGACTAAAAACTTAGCTTATGTGAGTCCCATTTTAGGGGTTTTAAATATAATATTTCTTATTTACATAAAAACTAACTTATCTGATTTGAAAAAAAAACATACTTGTTATTAACAGAATAAGAAAGTGTCATTTCTTATTATTTTTCTTCTTTTTTATTTACTTTTTTTTAAATGTATTTTATAGGCTTTAGTGGATATGTAAATAGGAAATATTATATTTAAAATCTCTAAAATGGGACTTACATGAGCTAAGTTTTTAGTCATTTAATAAATATTGATAGAATAATAGTATAAAAGCAAGAGTTGATTTAAAATAGAGAATTAATTTGATTTGAGAGTAAATTTGTTTAGATAATTAAAAAAGAAAATAAATTCATATCAAATTTTATTTATTTTTATTAGATTTCAAATGATATATAATTAAAAAAATTTAAATGATAAAATAAAATCAATTTTAACTTATAAATTTTATTTTTATTCTCGTTACAAAAATTAATAATAATTCTTGATAATTTTTTTTATTAAAGACTTAATTAACCCATTTTACATTGACTTGGATTCGTCTAACTCAAAGGAATCACGGAAGCTGCTTTTCATTTGAGTCCAAAAAAAAAAAAAATCAAGTGAAACTGAAGTAAAAATTGAGGCAAGAAGCAAAAGGATTGGCTTTTACTGGGGCCCACAAAAAACTGAAATTTTGGTCGTCGAAATGAAATGTAAGGCTCAGATTTAATAATTGCTGAGAAATAACAGAAACATGAATTGCAGGGGAGCTGGCTCCTGGTTTTGTTCAATAAAAAATTGAAAAGTGATGGAACCCACTACCACGTAGACAACGCACAGGACGGGAGACTCATATCGCCACTTATTTATTCTAAACTTCAAATTGGGGAACTTGTACACAATTACCAAAAAAAAAAAACTTGTACTCTTGTACACAATTACCAAAAAAAAAAAAAATTGGAGAACTTGTCCATACATACATATACATATATATATATATAATGGAAGCCCATCATTTGATATCTTACAGGGGCTATAACTCTTCTCTCTCTCTCTCTCTCTCTCACATCTTCTCTGTATTGTCATCTTCGTTTCACCAACTGTTGCAAGCATGCCACGCAGGGCTAGGACCATCTCTGGAGAGATCAATGTGGCGTTCATCAGCACAAGCAACTTCTACTCCTCACGAGTAGAACCGAGTCGACCCACCGTATCCCAATTCGCCATTCTCTCATTTCTCCTCCAATTACTCGTCAACTTTCTCGAATTGAAGTATCAGGGAAAGAACTTCTCTTCATTCGAAACCCACCCCGCAATCACTTTGATTGCCATTGCAAGCTTCTTCCTCTACTGCTTCGCTTGCAATATTGACCTGAGATTGTCTTCCGACCATCGCTGCACGGTGTTGTTTGGCTGGCTTTCTTCCGTATCTCTCGCTTCAATTCTCTACCCAGATTTTAGTCCTCTTCTGTTTCTTCTCTATGTGCTGTTTCTAGTGGATCAGTTGCTCAACTTAAGACTTCAGCGGCTCTGGAATTGGGTTCAGCAGAGAGTGAGACCCAATCCTCTTCACGAACAGAGTATTCCGGACTGGACCATCGGTCGGGGACGAGCTTGTCCTTGGATTAATCCAGAATGGTCGCGTGAATTGCCGAACTTGAGACTCGAACAAGTGCTCTGGAATTGGGTGCAACAGAGAATGAGCGGACATGTTGATCTTCCCCATTTGCGATTGCATGTCCCGGAAAGGCACGTAGGACGAACTCTGACCAATCCAAACAGAAATTGGATAGGTCGACTTCCAGTGTAGGACAGGTCCTTAAATAAGTCAAAAAAATCTGATATGTCCTCTTTCGGACACTTTTATTTTCCTTTTCACCCCCCTTTCTTTGTCTTTAGTTGTTTGTTTGTTTTTTGTATCTTTGTGTAATGTTGGTGGTGTAGTAATTTGATGCTTAGAATAAATTGAAGATTACACTTCACATATGGGATCGAATGCTTACAGTTGATAGTTGATTTGCTGGAATACTCAAACAAACGGCAGATTAAGAACTTCTACCACAGTCGTACTATAGGAGAGCTAGCAATTTAGCTGATAGAGTTAAGTTTTGCCAAACGGGTTAAGCTTGAGAATTAGCTTTTATTAAAGTTTGTTAAGCAGATCTCTTTTTAACTAAAATTTGGTTTTCTTTTTAATTTTTACAGATTTTTTAGATGTTTTATTGATATTTTATTAAAAAAAACTGCCGAGGGCCCCATCCAGGACATTCACCATACCGATTGATCATTAAATTTAAAAATATAAAAGCCAGACTCAGTAGCTAAAAGTTCTTGCAATCCAAAAGCACTCCACAACCTACGTGCTGTGTTTTGAACAAGAGAAAAAACGTGAACTTTTTATCGAGAAACAAACCTACCGAAAAAGAATATAGTAAAGTAAAGTAAAATTTAAAATGTCCAGGCCGAAAAATAACAATGAGGTCTACTACAATGAGAACAGAGCAAAAAATTAAAAATATAAAAATAATCTTAATCGTTAGAACGAAATAAAAATAATAGTTTTTAATTGGATCTTAATTTATAAAAATTATATTTTTAAAATTATATAAATGTCTCGGTATAAAAGAGGGGCATTTATTGATTGCAGCAAATGATCCATGGGCCTTCTGGGGGGCTTGATGCTCGGCAGAAGTTCTTCTCGATGGAATGTCTCTCTATCCACACCTCACGTCTGATGGAAATTGTAATGAAATGGGTGGTATTTCTTTAATTATTAACGCCCCGGGGTTTGGTTTGTAGTGATAAAAAATAATAGAATTTAAAAAAAAAATTATGAATTTATAATTTATATAACGAGATAAAAATAAATAATTTTTAAAAAATTTTAGTAATTTTTAACATTTTAAACGGAACCTAAATTGAAGAATTTAATCTTAAATCTCATATTATTCCATTATTCAAATTTAGTATTTTTTTAAATCAATATAATTATATTTAATTTCTAATAACATAATTAAATTTAATATTTTTAAATCAATAAAATAATGTTTAAATTCTAATATGAGAATTTCATTACGTGTTACAAATATCTATAAAACAATTCAGGTCAGGTTTTTTAAAATATATCATCAAATGAATGGTTGGGATTGAATTTGTTTTATTCAATGGCTGAGATTGTATTTCACTTTTGATCTTTGCCGTCCAAATCTGTCCAATCTCGGTCATCTTTTCCCCTGACGACTTCTGTATTTTGAACTACAGAAAAAAGGTCGAGTGGTTTACCTCTCCCAAGCTGTTGTTGCCGACGTTTTCATAATTCTCTCGCTTGCGACTTCGGGGACGACCTTGGACTTTCCTTCTCAGAGCTTAGACCCCAACTCAGAGCTTCGTTCTGCAACCATCTCGAAAGCAGCTGCAACGCTCTCAAGCAATCCCTCGAACAACGTCCCATTCCTCTCGGTATCTCTCCGATCCATTCTATACTTCCAATCCTCTATTTTTTTATTTTTTATTTTCTTATTTCTCTTCAATGGGTTGAGTGTTTTTTTTAACTGTTATCCTTTAGATTTTGCCTCTTCTACGTTCGTCCAGTGCCTGAACCATCGAGTGTATTCCGCCAGCAGTGATCTCAACTTACTGGAGTCAATGTCCTTCGGGACCGTATCGTTTGAGGAGCTATTGGGTCACTGCAATGAGGTCTACAAGAAGAATCAGAATGATCTCGCCCAGCTTGACGACCGTCTCAGTACCTTTGGCTATATTTTCGGCACAATTCGCTGATTTCTTGGACTTCCCTTCTTTTCCAGCTAACGCCCCTTCTTCAGAACTCTTAAAGCCATTTTCTCTCTGACGTCTTTTCTCTTTTTGCAACCTACCAAAACTCCATCGTCCCCGACTATATGCTCAAGACCCAGAACAACATTGGTTCGATTTCCACTCAACTTGACCGCCACATCAGCGAGGTCAAGCTGTTGATTAGGAGCGGCGTTTTGCAGGACGCTGCCGTTGTTGTTTTGAGCTCAAAGAGGGAGTCCATACACATTGATGCGAGGAATTTGACAACTCGGTTCTAGATCGGGACTGTCGAGTCGAAGAACTCGGTGATGGGCTTGATGCTAGGGCTTGATCGCGGACACTCATGTTGTCGAGCTTTATTATGCCCATCAGTCCCATTTACGAGAGATCAGCTACTATCTTCTCCGCTGCACCGCATCTATGGCAAGAAGGCTCCGTCGTATCTCTCTCAAGTTCAGCAACTCATGCAGAAAGTCGAGGAAAGATCTTCTTTCTCCAGCAATGAACCTATTCCCCAAATCACATTAGGTTGGTAGCTTCAAAAACTGAAAATTCTATGACCCATTTTACGATTAACACCAAAATTACGTCTTTTAATGGATTTTAAATATTAAATTCATTCTTTACCTTCGTTGTTCTTATTTCTCATATGATATGTGCTTTGTGTTGAGTGGTTGAAATTAATTCCTTTAGAATTATAAATTGTCATATTATAGTTCTGAAATTCTAATGCTACCTGTGCCACCTGCGTGCCTTTGCTACTCAGTTGATGGTCTAAAGTAATACATATTTTATTTCAATATTTTTGTTTTGTTTTATTTATTTACTAGTATTTGCTCGTACCTAAAGGCACGCAAACAAATAAACATATAATATAAAAATTATTAATCAAAAGAGATTATGAGTTATACATATTGTTGTGATCTAAACGTATCTTGAATCAATGTTGGAAAAAAAAAAAACACATCAACTTCTACAAAGTAATTGAAAATTCAAATGCAACAAAAAATTTCAATACCAGTTGCTATTGTCGGGACTGAACAATTTTATAGGATTAAGATTTTCACTGACTCATAACACTTCTACGTTAGAAGTTGAGAGGCTCTATAGTCTTTTTTGGTCTCTCTAACTCAATCTAACCAATTTGCTAGGACTCAGTTTTGATTATCAGTATACCCACACAAATAACTCTATAAAAAGAAAACACACACAACTTTTAAATGCTGAAAATTATACATTTCAATTTAGAACCATTATGGGTGAAAAGGAATAAAGCACAAATCAAAAGACAGAATGAGGAAGCATCACTGCACCTGCACAAATTTGTTCAAGAAAGATATAAAAAACAAAATTGTTTGAAGATAGTAAAATTGCACTCTTTCTTAACTTGTATAACGTTTGATCAGTAATACCGCAAGAACAAATTAAATCAACAAAGGGTTGACTTAGTGTAGCGTAGGTTTACTCACTTTGAAAAATAAAGACTACTACTGAAATGAGATTTGCTAACTTGATTTATTCTTTTGTTTGTTTGCTTTTTATTTTTTATTTTTAAATTATTTTTTATATATACAAACTTTCTTTACTTTCTAATAATATGGTTTTGTACTTTGGCAAAGCCTTAGTTTCCACCCAAAGTATGCCTACATAAAGCCGCTATTTAAATAAAAGAAAAAAAAAGGCAACAAAAATATAATTTCCAACCATTATTATTATTATTATTATTTGCCTTTGATTTCATAAAATAAAAAAAAAAAAAGGAAAAATTACAACCAAAACAGTCATTAATAATAAAAACATCAATATCTGCATGAAAGAGGACTTCGAGAGAGAGTACTTAACATAGCAGTCTTTAAAAAAAAAATACAAAAAAATCTTATAACAAATGAATTAGAATATATAAGACTTTGGGGGGAAAAAACAAAGCAAAAAAAAAAAAATCAAAATTACATAAAGAGAATGAAGTTTGCAACCGCGAACTACCTTAGCCACAACCTGACGCAGTGTGACTCCAAAGTGCCAAAGGGTGTTGGATACATTTCTATCTTCAATCACCTATGTTCGCAAAAATGTGCTCAAAGATAATCAATCAAAAAAATTTAGAGCAAATAAAAAAAATAACTTAGAACAAATATAATGTTGTTTTTTTTTTTTTTCCCTAGTTAATTAAAAAAAACCTAGCAATAGAATGCGAAATAAACAAAGAAAGAACCAAGCCAAATTGCACAAACCCAGAACAAAGCCAAACATTATGTCGCATTTTTTTTTTATTTTCCTACTACTAAAAAAATTTTAGCAATAAAATGTAAATAGTCATCCTGCATACACAATGTTTTAAATTAATAACAAATATTTGTTCCATAAGCTCACATCAGTCTCGAAAAAATTCATATCATCTTTATCTAGATCTTTTTCTTTAATTAGTTCACGATAGAATATCCAGAATAAAGTTAAATATAATGCCGCATTTTTGTATTTCTCTATTCAACTAAAAAAAAAATCTAAAAATAAAATGTTTGGCTTTGTCTAAAACAAAAAATGTTATGACAAAAAAACTTTAAAGCCAAAAAGACAAAGGAGTGAAATTTTTTGAAACCTCAATAATAAAGCTAAAAAATTTAAGCAACAGGGAA
>QLOD02166262.1:0-12534 GCA_003260245.2 Sideroxylon spinosum
TATTATAATAAGAAAAGAGAGCTACGTAGCAATAGTTATGGCCGATTTAAGATTTAATGACTGCGCGGGGATAATGATGACCCTGCGTCTCCATTTTATCTTCTGCTATGCTGTCTACATCACCCAATGATGTAACAATTTTCAAGGGCCATCGTCTCATTACAAGCTTTCCATAAACATATCATAATAAGCCAATGGAGTTACGTAACGAAACTTATGACTGATTTAAGATTTTAACGACCGTATGGCCACAACGGCGACCACTGGTCTCCAAATAGTCTTCCCTTATACTGTTTACACCCCCAATGATGTAATAATTTTCCAGGGCATTCATCTAATTACAAGCTTTCCATAAATATAGTATAAAAAAAACGGAGTTACGCTGCAAAAATTACGTCCGATTTAAAATTTAACGGTCGCGCGAACGTAACGACGCCCTTGGGTCTCCACTTAGTCTTACGCTATGCTATCCATATCGTTGAACGATGCAATAATTCTCCTGAATGTTCGTCTCATTGCAAGATTTCTAGAAACATATTATAATAAGAAAAGAGAGATACGTAGCAGTAGTTATGGCCGATTTTATATTTAATGACCGCGTGGGGATAATGATGACCCTAGGTCTCCATGTCGTCTTCTGCGACGCTGTCTACATCACCCAATGATGTAATAATTTTCTAGAGCCTTTGTCTCATTTCAAGCTTTCCAGAAACATATTATAATAAGCGAACGGAGTTACGTAGCGAAAAGTATGGTCGATTTATGAGTTTTAACGACTGCGCGGCCATAACGACGACCACCGGTCTCCAAGTAGTCTTCCTTTATACTGTTTACCTCTCTAATGATGTAATAATTTTCAAGGGCATTCATCTCATTACAAGCTTTCCACAAACATATTATAATAAAAAAACAGAGGTGCGCTGCAAAAATTACGTTCGATTTAAAATTTAACGATCGCTCGGACATAACGATGCCTTTGGGTCTCCACTTAGTCTTACGCTATGCTATCTGTATCATTGAAGGAGGTAATAATTCTCCTGAACGTTCGTCTCATTGCAAGATTTCTAAAAACATATTATAATAAGAAAAGAGAGCTACGTAGCAATAGTTATGGCCGATTTTAGATTTAATGACCGCGTGGGGATAATGATGACCCCACATCTCCATGTTGTCTTCTGCTATGCTGTCTACATCACATAATGATGTAACAATTTTCAATCACCATCGTCTCATTACAAGCTTTCCAGAAACATATTACAATAAGCAAACGGAGTTACGTAGCGAAACTTATGGCCGATTTAAGATTTTTATGACCGCAAGGCCACAACGGCAACCACAGGTCTTCAAATAGTCTTCCTTTATACTGTTTACACCCCTAATAATGTAATAATTTTCCAGGGCATTCATCTGATTACAATCTTTCCATAAACATATTATATTAAAAAAACGGAATTACACAGCAAAAGTTACGTCAGCTTTAAAATTTAACGACCGCGCAGTCATAACGACGCCCTTGGGTCTTCACTTAGTCTTATGCTATACAAACTATATCATCGAACGATGTTGTAATTCTCCAAGGCCATCGTCTCAATACAAGCCTTCCAAAAACATATTACAGAAGGAAAACGGAGTAACGTAGAAACAGTTATGACCGATTTAAGATTTAATGACCGCGCAGGGATAATGATGACCCTAGGTCTCCATGTCGTCTTCTGCGACGCTGTCTACATCAACCAATGATGTAATATTTTTCTAGAGCCTTTGTCTCGTTTCAAGCTTTCCAGAAACATATTATAATAAGCAAACGGAGTTACGTAGCGAAAAGTATGGTCGATTTATGATTTTTAACGACTGCGCGGCCATAACGACGACCACAGGTCTCCAAGTAGTCTTCCTCTATACTGTTTACGTCTCGAATGATGTAATAGTTTTCTAGGGCATTCATCTCATTACAAGCATTCCACAAACATATTATAATAAAAAAACGGAGTTACGCTGCAAAAATTAGATTGAAAATTTAACGATCGCTCGGATAAAACGACGCCCTTGGATCTCCAATTAGTCTTACGCTACGCTATCTGTATCGTTGAACGATGTAATAATTCTCCTGAATGTTCGTCTCATTGTAAGATTTCTAGAAACATATTATAATAAGAAAAGAGAGCTACGTAGCAATAGTTATGGCCGATTTAAGATTTAATGACTACGCGGGGATAATGATGATCCTGCGTCTCCATTTTATCTTCTGCTATGCTGTCTACATCACACAATGATGTAACAATTTTCAAGGGCCATCGTCTCATTACAAAATTTCCAGAAACATATTATAATAAGCAAACGGAGTTACGTAACGAAACTTATGACTGATTTAAGATTTTAACGACCGTACGGCCACAACGGCGACCACTGGTCTCTAAATAGTCGTCCCTTATACTGTTTACACCCCCAATGATGTAATAATTTTCCAGGGAATTCATCTGATTACAAGCTTTCCATAAATATATTATAAAAAAAATGGAGTTACGCTGCAAAAATTACATCCGATTTAAAATTTAACGATCGCGCGAACATAACGACGCCGTTGGGTCTCCACTTAGTCTTATGCTATACTATCCGTATCGTTGAACGATGCAATAATTCTCCTAAATGTTCGTCTCATTGGAAGATTTCTAGAAACATATTATAATAAGAAAAGAGAGCTACGTAGCAATAGTTATGGCCGATTTTAGATTTAATGACCGCGTGGGGATAATGATGATCCTACGTCTCCATGTTGTCTTCTGCTATGCTGTCTACATCACCCGATCATGTAACAATTTCCAAGGGCCATCATCTCATTACAAGCTTTCCAGAAACATATTTTAATAAGCAAACGGAGTTACGTAGCAAAACTTATGGCCGTTTTAAGATTTTAATGACTGCACGGCCACAACGGCGACCACAGGTCTCCAAATAGTCTTCCTTTATACTGTTTACACCCCTAATAACGTATTAATTTTCCAGGGCATTCATCTGATTACAATCTTTCCATAAACATATTATATTAAAAAAACGGAATTACGCTGCAAAACTTACGTCCGATTTAGAATTTAACGACCGCGTGGGCATAACGATGCCCCTGGGTCTCCACTTACTCTTACGCTATACTATCTATATCATCACACGTTGTAGTAGTTCTCCAAGAGATTCGTGCCATTACAGGCTTTCTAGAAACATATTATAATTAGAAAATGGAGTTACGTAGCAAAAGTCATGGCCGATTTAAGATTTAACGATCGCGCGAGGATAATGACGACCCTAGGTCTCCATTTAATTTTCTACTATGTTTTCTACATCACCCAATGATGTAACAATTTTGAAAGCCATCATCTCATTACAAGCTTTCCAGAAACATATTATAATAAGCAAACGGAGTTACGTAGCGAAACTTATGGCCGATTTAAGATTTTAACGACCGCACGGCCACAACGGCGACCACAGGTCTCCAAATAGTCTTCCTTTATACTGTTTACACCCCTAATAATGTAATAATTTTCCTGGGCATTCATCTGATAACAATCTTTCCATAAATATATTATATTAAAAAATCGGAGTTACGCTGCAAAACTTACGTCCGATTTAAAATTTAACGACCGTGTAAACATAACGATGCCCCTAGGTCTCCACTTACTCTTACGCTATACTTTCTATATCGTTAAACGATGTGGTACTTCTCCAAGAGCTTCGTCCCATTACAGGCTTTCTAGAAACTTATTATAACTAGAAAATGGAGTTACGCGGCAAAAGTCATGGCCGATTTAAGATTAAATGACCGCGCGGGGATAATGTTGACCCTAGGTCTCCATGTAGTTTTCTACTATTTTGTCTACATCACCAAATGATGTAACAATTTTCTAGGGCCTTCGTATCATTACAAGCTTTCCAGAAACATATTATTATAAGCAAACGGAGTTACGTAGCAGAAATTATGGTCGATTTAAGATCCTAACGACCGCGTGGCCATAACGACAACCACAGGTCTCCAAATAGTCTTCCACAATGCTGTTTGCATCCCTAAATGGTGAATAATATTCCATGGCATTCGTCTTACTACAAGCTTTCCGTAAACATATTATAAAAAAAACGGAGTTACGCAGCAAAAGTTACGTCTGATTTAAAATTTAACGACCGGGCAGGCAAAACGACGCCCTTGGGTCTTCACTTAGTCTTATGCTATACAATCTATATCATCGAACGATGTAGTAATTATCAATACCGTCGTCTCAATACAAGCTTTCCAGAAACATATTACAGAAAGAAAACGGAGTAACGTAGAAAAAGTTATGGCCGATTTAAGATTTAACGACCGCGCAGGGATGATGATGACCCTAGGTCTCCATGTAGTCTTCTGCGATGCTGTCTACATCACCTAATGATGTAATAATTTTCTAGAACCTTTGTCTCGTTACAAGCTTTCTAGAAACATATTATAATAAGCGAACGGAGTTATGTAGCGAAAAGTATGGTCGAGTTATGAGTTTTAACGAATGCGCGGCCATAACGATGACCACAGGTCTCCAAGTAGTCTTCCTCTATACTGTTTACGTCTCTAATGATGTAATAATTTTCCAGGGCATTCATCTCATTACAAGCTTTCCACAAACATATTATAATAAAAAAACGGAGTTGCGCTGCAAAAATTACGTCCGATTTAAAATTTAACGGAGTTCCACTTAGTCTTACACTACGCTATCTGTATCGTTGAAGGAGGTAATAATTCTCCTGAACGTTCGTCTCATTGCAAGATTTCTAAAAACATATTATAATAAGAAAAGAGAGCTACGTAGCAATAGTTATGGCCGATTTAAGATTTAATGACCGCGCGGCTATAATGATGACCCTACGTCTCCATGTTGTCTTCTGCTATGCTGTCTACATCACCCAATCATGTAACAATTTTCAAGGGCCATCGTTTCATTACAAGCTTTCCAGAAACATATTATAATAAGAAAACGGAGTTACGTAGCAAAATTTAGGGCCGAATTAAAGATTTTAATGATCGCACGGCCACAACGGCGACCACAGGTCTCCAAATAGTCCTCCTCTATACGGTTTACGCCTCTAATGTTATAATTTTCCAGGGCATTCATCTTATTACACATTTTCTGTAAACATATTATATTAAAAAAAACGGAGTTACGCTGCAAAACTTTCGTCCGATTTAAAATTTAACGATCGTACGGGCATAACGATACCCTTAGGTCTTCAGTTAGTCTTATGCTATACAATCTGTATCATCGAACGATGTAGTAATTCTCCAAGACCATCGTCTCAATACAAGCTTTCCAGAAACATATTATAGAAGGCAAACGGAGTAACGTAGAAAAAGTTAAGGCCGATTTAAGATTTAACAACCGCGCGGGGATAATGATGACATTTGGTCTCCATCTGGTCTTCTGCTGTGCTGTCTACATCACACAATGATGTAATAATTTTCCAGAGCCTTTGTCTCGTTACAAGCTTTCCAAAAACATATTTTAATAAGCAAACTGAGTTACGTATCGAAAAGTATGGTCGATTTAAGATTTTAACGACTGCGCAGCCATAACGACGACCACAGGTCTCCAAGTAGTCTTCCTCTATACTGTTTACGTCTCTAATGATGTAATAATTTTCCAGGGCATTCATCTCATTACAAGCTTTCCACAAATATATTATAATAAAAAAATGGAGTTGTGCTGCAAAAATTACGTCCGATTTAAAATTTAACGATTGCGCTGACGTAACGACTCCCTTGGGCCTCCACTTAGTCTTACGCTATGCTATCTGTATCGTTGAACGATGTAATAATTCTCCTGAACGTTCGTCTCATTGTAAGATTTTTAGAAACATATTATAATAAGAAAAGAGAGCTACGTAGCAATAGTTATAGCCTATTTAAGATTTAATGACCGTGCAGGGATAACGATGCCCCTCCATCTCCATGTTTTCTTCTGCTATGCTGTCTACATCACCTAATGATGTAACAATTTTCAAGGGCCATCGTCTCATTACAAGCTTTCCAGAAACATATTACAATAAGCAAATGGAGTTACGTAGCGAAACTTATGGCCGATTTAAGATTTTAACGACCGTGCGGCCACAACGGCGACCATAGGTCTCCTAATAGTCTTCCTTTATACTGTTTACACCCCTAATGTTGTAATAATTTTCCAGGGCATTCGTCTAATTACAAGCTTTCCATAGACATATTATATTAAAAAATCGGAGTTACGCTGTAAAACTTACGTCCGATTTAAAAGTTAACGACCGCACGGGCATAACAATGCCCCTGGGTCTCCACTTACTCTTACGCTACACTATCTATATCATCACACGATGTAGTAGTTCTCCAAGAGCTTCGTCCCATTACAGGCTTTCTACAAACATATTATAATTAGAAAACGGAGTTACGTAATAAAAGTCATGGCCGATTTAAGATTTAACGGCTGCGCGGGGATAATGACGACCCTATGTCTCCATTTAGTTTTCTACTATGTTGTCTACATCACCCAATGATGTGACAATTTTCTAGGGCGTTCGTCTTATTACAAGCTTTCTGTATACATATTATAATAAAAAAATGGAGTAACGCAACAAAAGTTACATCTGACTCAAAATTTAATGACCGTGAAGGCATAATGAGACACTTGGGTCTTCACTTAGTCTTACGCTATACAATCTGTATCATCGAACGATGTAGTAATTCTTGTGGGCCATCATCTTAATACAAGCAACAGAAGGAAAATGAAGTAACGTAGAAAAAGTTATGGCCAATTTAAGATTTAACGATCGTGCGGGGATAATGATGACCCTAGGTCTCCATGTAGTCTTCTGCTATGCTGTCGGCATCACCCGATCATGTAACAATTTTCAACGGCCATCGTTTCATTACATGCTTTCCAGAAATCTATTAAAATAAGCAAACGAAGTTACGATGCGAAAACTATGGTTGATTTAAGATTTTAACGACTGCGCGGCCATGACGACGACCACAGGTCTCCAAGTAGTCTTCCTCTGTACTGTTTACATCTCTAATGATGTAATAATTTTCCAGGGCATTCATCTCATTACAAGCTTTCCATAAACACATTATAAAAAAAAAAAAGGAGTTACGCTGCGAAAATTACGTTCGATTTAAAAATTAACGATCGCGCGGACATAACGACGCCCTTAGGTCTCCACTTAGTCTTACGCTATGCTATCTGTATCGTTGAACGATGTAATAATTCTCTTGAACATTCGTCTCATTGTAAGATTTCGATAAACATATTATAACAAGAAAAGAGAGCCACGTAGCAATAGTTATGGCCGATTTAAGATTTAATGACCGCGCGGGGATAATGACGATCCTACATCTCCATGTTATCTTCTGCTATGCTGTCTACATCACCCGATCATGTAATAATTTTCAAAGGCCATCGTTTCATTACAATCTTTCCATAAACATATTATAATAAGAAAACGGAGCTACGTAGCGAAAATTAGGGCCGATTTAAGATTTTTAACGACCGCGAGGCCACAACGGCGACCACAGGTCTCCAAATAGTCTTCCTCTATACTGTTTACCCCCCTAATGATGTAATAATTTTCCAGGACATTCATTTGATTGCAAGCTTACCATAAACATATTATATTAAAAAAACGGAGTTACACTGCAAAACTTATGACCGATTTAAAATTTAACGACCACGCGGGCATAACGATACCCCTGGGTCTCCACTTACTCTTACGCTAAACTACCTATATCATCAAACGATGTAGTAGTTCTCTAAGAGCTTCGTCCCATTACAAGCTTTCTAGAAACATATTATAATTATAAAATGGAGTTACGTAGCAAAAGTCATGGTCGATTTAAGATTTAACTACCGCGCAGAGATAATAATGACCCTAAGTCTCCATGTAGTTTTCAACTATGTTCTCTACGTCACCCAATGATGTAACAATTTTCTAGGGCCTTTGTATCATTACAAGCTTTTCAAAAACATATTATTATAAGAAAACGGACTTACGTGGCAAAAGTTATGGCCGATTTAAGATTTTAACGACCGCACGGTCACAACGGTGACCACAGGTCTCCAAATAGTCTTCCTCTATACTGTTTACACCCCAAATGTTGTAATAATTTTCTAGGGCATTCATCTTATTACAAGTTTTCCGTAAACATATTATAGTAAAAAAACGGAGTTACGCTACAAAAACTTACGTCCGATTTAAAATTTAACAACTGCGCGGGCATAACGATGCCCTTGGGTCTTCACTTTGTCGTATGCTATACATTCTGTATCATCAAACGATGTAGCAATTCTCCAAGACCATCGTCTCAATACAAGCTTTCCAGAAACATATTACAGAAGGAAAAGGGAGTAACGTATAAAAATTTATGGCCGATTTAAGATTTAACGACCGCGCAGGGATAATGATGACCATAGGTCTCCATTTAGTCTTCTGCTATGCTGTCTACATCACCCAATGATGTAATAATTTTCTAGAGCCTTTGTCTCGTTACAAGCTTTCCAGAAACATATTTTAATAAGCAAACGGAGTTACGTAGCGAAAAGTATTGTCGATTTAAGATTTTAACGACTGCGCGGCCATAACGACGACCACAGGTCTCCAAGTAGTCTTCCTCTATACTGTTTACGTCTCTAATGATGTAATACTTTTCCAGGGCATTCATCTCATTACAAGCTTTCCAAAAACATATTATAATAAAAAAACGGAGTCGCGCTACAAAAATTACGTCCGATTTTAAATTTAACGATCGCGCAGACATAACGACGCCCTTGGGCCGACTTAAGATTTTGATGACCACACGGCCACAACGGCGACCACAGGTCTCCAAATAGTCTTCCTCTATACTGTTTACACCCCTATTGATGTAATAATTTTCCCGGGCATTCATCTGATTACAAGCTTTCCATAAAGATATTACATTAAAAAAACAGAGTTACGCAGCAAAACTTACGTCCCATTTAAAA
This sequence comes from Sideroxylon spinosum, assembly GCA_003260245.2. Lineage (NCBI taxonomy): Eukaryota > Viridiplantae > Streptophyta > Magnoliopsida > Ericales > Sapotaceae > Sideroxylon > Sideroxylon spinosum. Next base: position 9,000 of record QLOD02166262.1, read on the forward strand.
TTTAACGGCCATGCGGGCATAACGATACCCCTGGGTCTCCATTTACTCTTACGCTATACTTTTTATATCATCAAATGATGTAGTAGTTCTCCAAGAACTTTGTCCCATTACAGGCTTTCTAGAAACATATTATAATTAGAAAACGGAGTTACGCAGCAAAAGTCATAGCCGATCTAAAATTTAACGACCGCGCGGGGATAATGATGACCCTAGGTCTCCATGTAGTTTTCTACTATGTTATCTACATCACCCAATGATGTAACAATTTTCTAGGGCCTTCTTACCATTACAAGCTTTCCAGAAGCATATTATTATAAGCAAAGGGAGTTACGTAGCAAATATTATGGCCGATTTAATATCCTAACGACCGCACGGCCATAACGACGACCACAGGTCTCCAAGTAGTCTTCTGCTATGCTGTTTGCATCCCTAAATGATGAATAACGAATTTTTGCAAGCTTTCCATAAACATATTATAATAAGAAAACGGTGTCACGTAGCAAAAATTGTGACCGATTTAAGATTCTAACGACTGCACCGCCGTAACGACGACCACAAGTCTCCAAGTAGTCTTCGGCAATGCTATTTGCATCCCTAAATGATGAATAATTTTCCATGGCAATTGTCTTACTACAAGCTTTCCGTAAACATATTATAACAAAAAAACGGAGTTACACAACAAAAGTTATGTCAATGTTAAAATTTAAAGACCGCGCAGGCATAATGACGCCCTTGGGTCTTCACTTACTCTTATGCTATGCAATCTGCATCACCGAACGATGTAGTAATTCCCCAAGACCATCATCTCGATACAAGCTTTCCAGAAACATATTACAGAAGGAAAACGGAGTAACGTAGAAAAAGTTATGGCCAATTTAAGATTTAACGACCGCGCGGGGATAATGATGACCCTAGGTCTCCATGTAGTTTTCTACTATGTTGTCTACATCACCCAATGATGTAACAATTTTCTAGGGCCTTCATATCATTGCAAGCTTTCCAGAAACATATTATTATAAGAAAACCGAGTTACGTGGCAAAATTTATGGCCGATTTAAAATTTTAACGACCGCACGGCCACAACGGTGACCACAGGTCTCCAAATAGTCTTCCTTTATACTGTTTACACCCCTAATGTTGTAATAATTTTCCAAGGCATTCATCTTATTACAAGTTTTCCATAAACATATTATATTAAAAAAACTGAGTTACGTTGCAAAACTTACGCCCGATTTAAAATTTAACAACCGCGTGGGCATAACGACGCCCTTGGGTCTTCACTTGGTCTTATGCTATGCAATCTGTATCGTCGAACGGTGTAGTAATTCCCCAAGACCATAATCTTGATACGAGCTTTCCATAAACATACTACGGAAGGAAAACGGAGTAACGTAGAAAAAGTTATGGCCGATTTAAGATTTAACGACCGCGCGGGGATAATGATGACCCCAGGTCTCTATTTAGTCTTCTGCTATGCTGTCTACATTACCCAATGATGTAATAATTTTCTAGAGCCTTTGTCTTGTTACAAGCTTTCCAGAAACATATTATAATAAGCAGACAGAGTTACGTAGCAAAATTTAGGGACGATTTAAGATTTTAACGACCGCACGGCCATAACGGCGACCATAGGTCTCCAAATAGTCTTCCTCTATACTGTTTACGCCCCTAATGATGTAACAATTTTCCAGGACGTTCATCAGATTACAAGCTTTCCATAAACATATTATATTAAAAAAATGGAGTTACGCTGCAAAACTTACGTCCAATTTAAAATTTAACGACCGCGCGGGCATAGCATGCCCCTGGGTCTCCACTTACTCTTACGCTATACAATCCATATCATCACACGATGAAGTTATTCTCCTAGTGCTTCGTGCCATTACAAACTTTCTAGAAACATATTATAATTAGAAAACGGAGTTACGTAGAAAAAGTCATGGCCGATTTAAGATTTAACGACCGCACGGGGATAATGACGACCCTAGGTCTCCATTTAGTTTTCTACTATGTTGTCTACATCACCCAATGATGTAACAATTTTCTAGGGCCTTTGTATCATTACAAGCTTTCTAGAAACATATTATTATAAGCAAACGGAGTTACGTAGCAAAAATTATGGCCGATTTAAGATCCTAACGATCGCGCGGCCATAACGACGACCACAGGTCTCCAAGTAGTCTTCCGTTATGCTGTTTGCATCCCTAAATGATGAATAATTTTCCATGGCATTCGTCTTATTACAAGCTTTCTGTAAACATATTATAATAAAAAAACAAAGTAACGCAGCAAAAGTTACGTCTGATTCAAAATTTAACGACCGCGCAGACATAACGACACCCTTGGGTCTTCACTTAGTCTTACGCTATACAATCTGTATCATTGAACGATATGGTAATTCTCCAAGACGATCATCTCAATACAAGCAACAGAAGGAAAACAGAGTAACGTAGAAAAAGTTATGGCCAATTTAAGATTTAACGATCGCGCGGGGATAATGATGACCCTAGGTCTCCATGTAGTCTTTTGCTATGCTGTCTGCATCACCCGATCATGTAACAATTTTCAAATGCTATCGTTTCATTACAAGCTTTCCAGAAACATATTATAATTAGCAAATGGAGTTACATGGCGAAAATTATGGTTGATTTAAGATTTTAACGACTGCACGGCCATAACGACGACGATAGGTCTCCAAGGAGTCTTCCTCTGTACTGTTTACATCTCTAATGAAGTAATAATTTTCCAGGGCATTCATCTCATTACAAAACACGTTATAAAAAAAATGGAGTTACGCTACAAAAATTACGTCCGATTTAACGATCGCGCAGACATAATGATGCCCTTAGGTCTCCACTTAGTCTTACGCTATGCTATCTGTACCGTTGAACGATGTAATAGTTCTCCTGAATGTTTGTCTGATTACAAGATTTCAAGAAACATATTATAATAAGAAAAGGGAGCTACGTAGCAATAGTTATGGCTGATTTAAGATTTAATGACCGCGCAGGGATAATGATGACCCTACGTCTCCATGTTATCTTTTGCTATGCTGTCTACATCACCCGATCATATAACAATTTTCAAGGGCCATCGTTTCATTATAAGCTTTCCAGAAACATATTATAATAAGCAAACGGAGTTACGTAGCAAAATTTAAAGCCAATTTAAGATTTTGACGACCACACGGCCACAACGGCGACCACAGGCCTACAAATAGTCTTCCTCTATACTGTTTACACCCCTAATGATGTAATAATTTTCCAGGGCATTCATTTGATAACCAGCTTTCCATAAACATATTATATTAAAAAAACGAAGTTACGCTGTAGAACTTACGTCTGATTTAAAATTTAACGACAGCGCGGGAATAACGATGCGCCTGGGTCTCCATTTACTCTTACGCTATACTATCTATATCATCAAACGATGTAGTAGTTGTCCAAGAGCTTCGTCCAATTACAGGCTTTCTAGAAACATATTATAATTAGAAAACGGAGTTACGTAGCAAAAGTCATGACCGATTTAAAATTTA